>SEYY01003379.1:0-48309 GCA_009176605.1 Armadillidium nasatum
TTCTTTCAGGAACTGTAGATTTGAAAGGTGCATAAATTCAAGATGCTAAATTTTTTGACTTAAAATGATCGAAGTCTGATGTTGATTTAAAGAAGTCTCCATCAATATCTTTACGATCTCCTTAAAAAATGAATATCCTTGTTTGACAAAGAAAGTTAACACGGATTTTAAACCTTAATTAAAAAACAAAAACATAAAAAAGGCAGAAATCCTCATCCACGAACATGAAGGATGATATAAATGTGTATTTGTCCAATACTCGACCAAGAATTCGAATTCAAGACAGTTGCTGAAAACATCTGAGAAAATTTTCACAATAACAAGGATGGTGATGGATTTTTTTTTTTTTTTTTTTTTTTTTGGTTAAATTTTCATTTGAAAATGTTATAAAATTTTTTTCATAATTTATTTTCAATATTTGCAGGCATAAAAGCTAAGAAACTTTTTTTTCTATTAAATAGTACTACTTTGTTTATGGTTGCGATATATATATATATATATATATATATATATATATATATATATATATATATATATATATATATATATATATATATATATATATATATATATATATATATATATATATATATATATATATATATTATATATATATATATATATTACTATATATATATATATATAAAAGGAAGTGCGCTGACCTTCATGGTTCTCCTACTGATAAAAATTTCTGGCCTCTTGCCAAAAATATCTCTAATAACCTTCTGTAAATCTGACTTTCCTCCTCTTATTCGCTCTGTTGTTTCTGTAGCTAATACTCTTTCTGAAAAGGTTAATCTCTTCGGCCTTTTTACATTTAATTCCACCTTACTCAATTCTGTCATCCCTCCTCCTACTCCTCCTTCTCCTCTCAGGTATCCCATGTCTCTACCTGTGATTACTCATAATCGGCTGCATGGGATCCTTATATCTATGAACGTCTGACGGAGTGTGCTTCCGAGTTAGCGCCTGTCCTCGTTCGTCTCTACTCTCTATGCCTTAATATTAATACTTTTCTTTAATGATGTAAGAGAGCATTTGTTCAGCAGATCCCGAAAAAACGGTAGTCGCTCTGACCCTTAAAACTATCGACCTATAGCTCTCCCATGTGTTCTGCCTAAAATTTTTGAAACTTTCCTCAACTCTCATTTCCTGGATCATTTGGAGTCTCATTCTCTTCTCTCAGATCATCAGTATGGCTTTCGACGCTCCAAGTCAACTGGTGATATACTTTCCTATCTTGCTGACCTATGGTCTTCTGCCCTTAGGGACTTCGGGGACTCTTGTGTGTGTGGTGGAGCTTGACATATCCAAGGCTTTTGACCAGGCATGGCATGCGTGACTGCTATCTTAAGCTCTCTTCCTTTGGATTTCCTCCTCCTCTCTTGTCTAGTTTTCTCTCAGATTGTTCCATTTCGGAACTTGTAGATGGAACTACCTCTTCTTGTTAATTGTGGTGTTCCTCAGAGTTGTGTTCTTTATCTCCAACTTTATTCTTGCTTTTAATTATTGATCTTCTCAACTGCACTTCTAACTCTATTCACTCTTATGCTGTTGACTTAACTCTGCATTCTTCTACTCATTTCACATCTGCTCCCTCTATTGCTTCTCGTCTTCAACTTTACAATTCTCTTCTTGTCGAGCTGGATGTGATTTTAAGGTGGGGTCATAGCAACCTTGTGAAATTCGATTCTTTAAAAACTCAATTTCTTTATATCTTCCTCTCAAAAACACCTTCCAACTTTCCTATCTTTTTCGGTGGCTCTCCCGTCTCACCTGTAAATGACATTAACATTCTTGGTCTAAACATACACAATAAATTGTCTTGGAAACCACATATCATAATGGTCGCTAAGGCGGCCTCTAAGAAGCTGGGAATTCTGTTCAGGTTGCGAGAATTTTTTCCTTCCGAGCAGCTACTCGAATTATATAAGGGTCTTATTTGCCCTTGCATGGAATATTTCTCACATTTGGGGGAGCTCCGGCTCCTCCACTTTTCTGGATAGGGTTGAGTCTAAAGCTAAAAGATTAATACTGTAAACTGTCCCCTACTTTCAAACTCTCTTGACCCTCTATCTCTGCGACGTGACGTTGGCGTATTATCTCTTTTCTATAGGTACTACAATGGCAGGTGCTCGAGGGAATTGGCCTTTTGCATTCCTCAACCATTGGGTCGTCCTCGTTGCACTACTTTCGCACGAATTTTGTGTAGATGCTGGAAACCCCAGGCTTGCCCGTTGAGGCACCTTTTTCCAGCCATCTCTGTTCTGTGGAACTCTCTACCATCTTCTATTTTTCCTTCTGTATTTAATCTTCCTCTTTCAAGGCTTCAGTCTGGGCCCACCTAAGGAATGTGCGTTAGGTTTGAGTCTGGATGGGTTTTCCTCCTTTCGTATATGTCCCCTCCTTGAAAAGGGCTCTGCCCGTGAATGGTGGCGAACAATATATATATATATATATATATATATATATATATATATATATATATATATATATATATATATATATATATATATATATATATATATATATATATATATATATATATATATATATATAATGAAACTTAGTAAGGATAAGAGTATGGGATGGATTGGGGAGAAGCAATACAATGGAGGTACAATTAGAGGCGACTTGAAACAAAATAGGTTGAGAACCACTAATATAAGAGTTTCTCATATGTAATTATTTTTTGATAAATTAGCAATCGGATCTTTCTCATCTCAGCAATCTCCATACAAAGTAATTAAGGAAAAAATGAATTTATAACCTGAACACAGTTATTGTACGATAATAAATTTACATTAAATTCTACTAAAATTAAAAAAGTAGTGCTTCAGTTATGAATCTAATTTTTTTTTCCTTCAAAACTTCAAAGATTTAAGAAATAAATTATAACTGGTGCATATTTAAGAATACTTTCTGGGAGATAGACTCCATTTTAACCAATCTTGCATGAAAAACTCCGTACTAAGTGCCCCAATAAACAATTAAATAGTCAATAACCTTTAAAAAAAATAAAGATTCAATATATCACAGAACAATTATTTTAGTACCTTGTAAACATGGCAAAAATCTCTCAATGACGTCATTATGTCAACTCGGTCTAGATCGTTGAAAAATTGGAAATTTCGGTCTGGATCGTTGAAATATTGGAAATTCCACGAATATGGATGATGATTTAGATCAAATCCTGAAACAAATTTATGCACATAACAAAGATTTACATAACTTTCACAACTATATATGCTTAATCCTTTACATATAAATTTTAAGAAAATATTTCAACTGACGAAAAATTCCTTTTTTTAAAAAAAAGTTAAAGAAATAAAAATTAAAAATAATGTATTTGTAATATACACGTATATAAAATTGTAAATAAAAATACCGTATATTAATTTAAGGATTTCAACTTGAAGACGATAAACATCAAAATGTTATTTTAACCGACTGTGTGTACTTGGGTCCTGTACCTGTGTTTACTATATATGATAATTAAATACGACAAGAAAAACTAAATTCGAAGTTGTGTCAGAAATTGATTTAATTAGTTCCCTTCATGCAGGATTTATACTAAATTACTTTATTAGTAGTAAAGGGTAATAGGGGAATTATAAAGATACATTGTGAGGATGAAAGGGAATATATAAGTGTCTGAAATATAATTTGAAAAGTAAAATCGAAGATTGCCTTTAACTATTTAAAAAAGACGAGAATAACTAGGAACTTGAAATCAGGGAAAATCTGGAAGAACCGCATAGTGTGAGAGGTGAGCTATGAACAAAATCTATGAAGGAAGTTTAGAGAAAGAGAAACTTGTTGGTTTGGAAAAACATTCTTGGCACTATTTGGATCATCGATATATAATAAAGTTAGTAAAGTTTAAGAAAGTGGCCAGTGAACACTAAAAGTTTTGTAATTGCAGTGCTTGTAAATAGTACTCGTTACTTCGAAGGATTAATTTTATTCCGGTATAGACGGGCAAGAGTGCGGGGCGGCGCACTTATAGAGGTTCAATAATGTGGATCGGAAGGACGACGATCTTGGGGAGAATTCGGTGAACGATTTGTATGAAGAAAAGACCACGGTATTGGATGCAAATGGAAAGGAAATATATGAATTCATTTTTCTTTGAGAACGTTTAACATACGGGAAAGCACTCTTGCTCCTGCATTTAACATCAAGAACCGGTTGGAGTAGAACAAGATGGAATCAAATTGGTGCAAATTTATTGTTTAAATGTTAAATTATAAATTGATTTTTAATAAGTTTTATTAATTTTAGAGATAGGTTATTTGTTTAAATTAGTTAAGTGAATTGAATATTGTACTTTTAACTTAGGTAATAATACTGAATCTTAAGTTTTTACGTTTATTTGACCCTCGCTAGCGCTAAGATCCTCAAATGGAAGGGCCCATGGTTCCCGGTACCTTATGCATTAGCCCGGTAACAATATGAAAACACGAAATATAATAAGATATAAGCTAGCAGAAGGAAGTGAACGAGTACAAAATAATATCAAGATATTTTGTGTGTGTGTGTGTGTGTTGTTTTTTTTTTTTATATAATTATATATATATATATATATATTATATATATATATATATATATAATATATATATATATATATATATATATATATATATATATATATATATATATATATATATATATAGGATGATGATGATGAATGATAATAATAATAATTACTAGCTCATATGTAATTAAAATTTATTAACTTACTACCTTTATTTGTTAATTCCGAATGAGATGCCTTAAGTTTCTTAAGTTTGGTAAGTCTTGATGCAACCTGTAAAAATTTTATAATGTATATAAAATTGATCTTTAAAATAATGAGCTCTACACCATAGTATAAATATTATTTGAATTGTATCACAATCTTTACACAAACTAAAGTTTGGCACTATTAGGTGTATTTTCTAAATTTTCAATTAATAACTTGTCTATTTATTATTATAATAAAAAAATAAATGAGCCCTGATAATACAATAAGTTTATATTGAACAAGCGTCAGTTTTACCAAACAGACTCTTGTTCTATAAGAAATTATATATCAGGAGTGGTCAAACTGGCAAGGAGCTATAAACAGAATGGCATGTACTTCAATTTCTCTTTACTTTTCAATTTCCTCATGGTCAATTTTCAAGATAAGACAACTAATTTTATAATTACATTTGCATCAAAACAATTGACTAAAAATTTTGCTTGAAGGTATTTTTTCACCATTTTTTTCAAAACTCAATAAAACTAATTTGAAATATCCTTTATATGTTGTAGGTCATTCAATGACGTATAACTCCCAAGTTTACAATGTGCACTGTCATATTCTTTCCAAAGTAATCACTATATACAGGATACTAACTTTGAAAATTTTTGGATCTCGCGGAAGAAACCCTAATCTTCAAGTACTGGAATCCCTGTATATTTGGCATACCGAACCACCAAATTTAAATGAAAATTCACACTGAGACACTATTCTACTTTTGAAATTAATTATTTTCATTATGATGGCGTTTTTCAACTTTGATTTATAGTGTAGTTTTTATATATACTTATATATAATGTTAGTTTTATATATTTGTTATTTTAGGTAATATTTTATACTATTAGATTCCCTGTTATAAGCTTTGAGAATGGGTTGTTGCAAATTCACCCATAACTAGTCGGCTATTAAAACTTTATAAATGTTTAAGTTTGTTTTGGTTATTCTGGCGCTTATGAAATTCCGTCTCAGAAGCAGAGGTTCCATTTCTTATATATATATATATATATATATATATATATATATATATATATATATATATATATATATATATATATATATATATATATATATATATATATATATATATATATATATATATATATATATATATATCCTCTGGTGAGCAAAGACCAGAGATCTATTATTATCCACCAGAATTGGGGGAATGTAGATATCATGGACATTTAATAGCCGACATCTCCAGATACATTCCGTTTGAAGGTGTGCAAGTCATAGGAAGTTGAGAAAATAGATAAAGGTAATGTGTTCCAGACTTTGCCAGTAGAGTACATGAAAGACTGAGCATAGAGGTTAGGTCAGAGGTCAGATTTGGACAGAGAAAGGATGAAACAGTGAAGAAAGAATTGTCACCCGAGCCCTTCTCAGTGGAGGAAGTATCTACTAGAGAGTTCAGAAGAGCAGTGTCCATTGTAATAAATATATATGAAATATAAGTTGAATAAATTTGCTGGAGTTTTAAAATGACGGTAATACCTGAAGGCTGAATCCCTGCGCCTCCATGCCCGAGAAAATCACCTCGTTTATGGCCTCTGCACACTCAGAGGGACCCCTCCCAAGAAAACAGTATTTTTCCATGGGAAATAAGAGAAGTACAACCGCAAATCAGACCAGTTTGGGGCATGGAGATGCCAAAAACGTAAGATACAGATATAATGTGATCAGATAAACCCAGAGAGGAGAGTTTAACAGTGTAAGGAGAAGTAATCGAAATTTAAAAAAGATCAAGTTGGGTTCATTGCCAAGACAGGTAAGGGATACGGGTAGGGAGTTGCACAAACTGTTCAAATTTGTTCTCGACCGCAAAGTGGTACACTAGTTTACCAACTGGATAATGAGAACTAAATAAATATATATATATATTCGGTAGTGAACATGAAATCGCCAAAAATATAGATTTCAGAGAAAGAAGAAAAACTGTGCTCTATTTTGGAGTTTGGATAGTCAAAGAATTTTTTTTATAGTCAGTAGAATTAGGTAATAAATAGACACAACAAATGAATTTACTTGTAGAATTGAAGGAAAGCTTAAGCCATAAAGTGGAGAATTCAGGAAAACTCAAAAAGCCAATATGCTATTAAAAGTTATACACTCATATTAACTATATAATAGAATATAGATATATGGTATATATATTATATATATATATATTATATATATATATATATATATATATATATATATATATATATATATATATATATATATATATATATATATATATATATATATACATGATCACCTTGATAGAGAGCAAGCAAGTGAGGTGGCGTATAGAAATTCTAAAGACTACTTTAAACACTCAACTTTTTGGAAGCAATGTGAACCTTCCAAGAAAGATCATTTCAAAAAAAACAGACGAAGATCTGAGTTCGGTGTTTTCAAGAAGAGGTCATAATTGTGTGGAAGATTATGTAGAGTAGAAAGAAAAGGAACAGTTGTTGAGGCATTAAAAACGACCATATTTTCTCAGGCCCAATCAGAAATACAAGAAATTTCAGAGGTTCGTTACTTCTAGGTCACCCTCCTAGTGATGATTAATTGCTGTTTAGGGGGTCGTCTTTCAAAACTAAAATAGTAAAAAAGGGTGGAGTCGTCGGCATAGGAGTGGATACAGAAAGAAGTAAGAGAAGGTTATTAATGAAGGGAAGAGTAAGGTATAGGACAGATCTCTGTGGAACACCACTATTAATAGATTTAAATAAGGAACGTTGACCGTCTACAAGAGATGATATAGAACGAATGGAGAGGATATCAGGATGGATAGATTCCGAAAGAGGGAAGTTTAGAAATCAAAAGCTTTGTGCCAGACTCTATCGAAGGATTTCGATATGTCAACAGCCACAACAAAGGATTCACTGAAATGTCGAAGAGCTGATGACCAAGATCTAGGAATCTTCCAATATATATATATATATATATATATATATATATATATATATATATATATATATATATATATATATATATATATATATATATATATATATATATATATATATATATATATATATATATATATATATATATATATATATATATATATATATATATATATATATGAACGAGTTGTGCATGAAAAGTCAGACACAAAAGAATTTTAAGTACCCTACATAATTAATAATTGGTAGTCACCTGAGAAAAAGTTGAGACAGTAGTAAAGTAAAGTTATCTTAATTGAAAAAAGCATATGCAATATTGCTAACTAAATTAGCTGTCAAAAATATACGAGCTTTTAAAGAAAAATTCCTGGTAACCAATTTTATTACTAGGATACTTTTTCCTTCAACACAATGAAAAAATTATACAAAGTTTTCAGTCTTCATTCAAAATAAAATTTATAAAAAAAATTTATAAATATTTAGATGAAAATTCATGATTTTTTTATTTTAATGATCTAGAAAAAGATGCCACTTACTTCCTATAATAATTCAGCAAGTAATGCCAAAAAACTTAAATAAAATGACTAAATTTAAACCAAACGGCAGCAAGAATTTGAACATACATTAACTAAAAAGTAAAGTAACTTTCATTCGTTTTTAGTTTTCGTGGGTATAGTAAGATTACTGCTTGATACAATAAAAATTTCAGTTTTCAATTAATTTCAATTCTTTTCTATATTGTGATTGAGTGTTTAAAATAGAATAAGAATAAGAAATATTTTAGCTTTAAATCATTTGGAAGAGAAATTTCCAACCAGGGATGTGCCTTTCTGATAGCATTTTTGGTGTAAGTATTTCTGTCAAATTCAAGATTGCATATTGTAATCTATACACCAAAATAAATTTTTTTTAACCTTATTCTATATATAATATATATAATATATATATATATATATATATATATATATATATATATATTATATATATATATATATATATATATATATATATATATATATATACATTAAACATCGAAGTTTAAAGTTTGCTATAGGGAATCAAACCCGAGCCCTATAGTACAAAATCATCGAGTTTTACCTCTACACTACTGGCGAATCAAAAGAGAAATCCAAAGAGGAGGCTTATGAATAATTAATTATTCACAAGAACAACCTCCAAAAACCTATGAATTATTATTCATAAGCCTCATCTTTGGATTTCTCTTTTGAACCGCCAGTAGCGTAGAAGGTAAAACTCTATGCTTTTATGTTATATAGCCCAAGTTCGATTCCTCTATAGCAAACTTTAAACTTCGATGTTTAATGAATATTTAGTCTGCGAGAGTGTTAGCAGACTTTGATTATTACCATATATATATATATATATATATATATATAATATATATATATATATATATATATATATATATATATATATATATATATATATATATATGTGTGGCCAAAATTTATCTTACGAGAATACACTGAAGAAAATACGTAATTGTTTTTGTACAATGAAAGAAATTAAGCCACATTTTAAGAATAATTATTTAATTTGAAATTAAGCACGAATGTAATGTATCATTAATTTAGGGTTATTATAACGTATAATATTTGATTTTGGAAGCAGAGGTGAGTAGAAAGGGAGAAAGGCAGACAGCTTCCAATTTTAGGAAAATGTAAATGAAGGAAACTGCTGATTTATAACACTGTGAAACTCTTACTAATTTTATTCCTAAATTATTATAAATATATATATATATATATATATATATATATATATATATATATATATATATATATATATATATATATATATATATATATATATATATATATATATATATATATATATATATACTAACATCTTCCTTAACCCAAGGAGCCATATTTTTTGCTTTAATTCTCATTAATATATCTGATGGTTCAGCGTGTATCAAAGAAGTCTTCAGGAATACAATCAACTCCAAATGCTTTAGCAGCCTGTAGGTTTTCACTTTCCTTTTTCAACAAGATCTAGGTTATATATATATATATATATATATATATATATATATATATTATATATATATATATATATATATATATATATATATATATATATATATATATATATATATATATATATATATATATATATATATATATATACGACCGATACTGGTGTGATGTGGCAATTTGTCCTAGTGCAGTATGGAGTAATGTGAAGGCATAAGTGTCATTACCAATTTCTCGGCAGACTTCCAAAGTTGTATATATATATATATATATATATATATATTATATATATATATATATATATATATATATATATATATATATATATATATATATATATATATATATATATATATATATATATATATATATATATATATATATATATTGGAACATTAGAAATGTGCTGTCAACACAGCTTTAACATTTTGATTTTCAATGTCTCAAAAATTCGTTCTTTCAACTGTCTACTCAATAAAATCTTCAATATCTTTAAAAAAAAACAACAACTTGTATCCAACCCGTTAATAAATAATCAATGTATTTCCTTTTCTTTTAATCTTTTTTTGGAAGGATTATATTAATTCTCTCACTAAACAGGCTTCTAAGATGTTAAGAGTAGTTTCCAGAATTTCAAGAAGAGGAATGTTTCATAGTTCAAAATTTACAGAGTCCTCGTAATTACACATTTTGAGAAACTGTTTCTTGAGGGGGAAAAAATTAATAGACTAATTACAATTTTACAGTGTTTCGACAGTGTTGAATAGAGAAAAGAAATTTTCTTTTCAATTATCACGCGTCATAGCTACAGTAACCTTATATTTTTTTAAAAATATTTTTTCACCAATCCTATTTACATTTTTTTAAAAAGGAAAATTTTTTGTTTATTTATTATGCATAGGTTTTTACTTTAACCAGAACCATCCCCAGTAGACCTTAAAAAAATGGCTTTGACAACTGACCATTCACTTGCATGAATTTCATCCGATTTTTAAAATCTTTACGAAAGTGTAGTCACCCTTCCATTGATCAATAATTATGAAAATTTCATTTTGGTATCAAATCTTTTCAAAAATCTATAGAATCCGACGAATTAGACTATCTTCAAACTCTGCAAACTGTCACCGACTTGACATTTCATTTAACAGACTGGATGTGCCATGAATAGTAGAGCTATTGAGGTTTCTTACGTTGCATTGTAACAAAATCTGTGAAGAGCTAAACAACTGGAAGATGGAGAAGTTAGATGAAATCTCCTTACATGAATGTACCCTTGAAGTTCTGAAGAATCTTCCATGTTATCAAAGCCAACAAATGTACTTTAAAACTTCCGTTTGGAATACTAATTGTTGGCAATTTCTCACAAACAAAAAGTATGTTGTTCATAGTCAATCTTCGTATTTCATCACCGTCGTCACCCAACAATGCAATTGAAACGTATTTTGGGAGTACAAAAAAAGTTATTCCATTTTACTACTTTCACTACACACACACACACACACATATATATATATATATATATATATATATATATATATATATATATATATATATATATATATATATATATATATATATATATATATATATATATATATATATATATATATATATATATATATATATATATATATATCACCCTGGAAGGGTTTTCAACCTGTAAGTGGGAACACCATATTTCGCCCTCTGCTCTTAAAAGTCTCTCTACTAGAGAACTTTAAAAGATCATGTTTTTCGGCTCGTTGGTTTCAGTTTTATTTAAACTCCCATTTAGGGTTTTCAATTTTTCAAGGGAATTAGTAACTTCTCCATCTAACCTCTAAATACTTTCTCAAAGGGCTCTCCAGAAGATCATGCTTCTCGAAACTGTGGTTCCCATGCTGGTCCTTGAGTTGTTACAAGCAGTAAACAATAATAATAGGGACGGGTTGCTAGTCCTGTCCCCCATATATATATATATATATATATATATATATATATATATATATATATATATATATATATATATATATATATATATATATATATATATATATATATATATATATATATATATATACCTGGTGGACAAAGGCAAGAAACCTACCAAACTCCATCAAAGTTGGAGAAATAATAGAAACCTATTCAATTTTCACCACAGTTGGTAAGAAGTCAAAATCATAGCTAGATAATGGCCGACGTGTTTCGATACACTGGTTTGCAAGTGTGCAAGTCAAAGGAAGTTGAGAAAATAGATAAAGGGATGTGCATTCTAGATTTTACCAGTTGAATACATGTAAAATTGAGCATACCTGTTAGGTCTGTTGTTACAGAGTTGGACAGAGAAAGGTGGAAATTGTGTAGAAAAGAGTGTAGCTCGAGCCCTTCTCAGTGGAGGATGTATGCGACGAGAGAGTTCAGAAGAGCAGTGTCCATTGTAACAGAGAAAGTATAGAGAGAATGACACAACAATACTGGAAGGAGGAGACTAGAAAGAATCAGTGAGAGAGTAAGTTAAGTAAGGGAAGTTGTATGAGTGGACCATCTCAGATGTTTGACGCATACTTCATAGAGGGGGCGAACAACACCCTTATAAAGAGCAAGTAACTAGGGTGGTATGAAAAAATTACGAAATCGCCATAGAGCACCCAACCTCTTGGAAGCTTGGTTAGAAAGAGAAGTAAAGTGTTCCTTCTAAGAAAGATCGCGAAAAAAAAACACTTAGAAAATTAAGGACAGACGAAGGTTTAAGTTGCGTCTTTTCGAAGATGTCATAGTTGTGTCGAGTAGAGAGATGGAGGAACTGAATTTTTGAGACATTGAAAACAACCTTATTTTCTCTGCCCCAGATTGAAATGAAAGAAAGATCAAAGGTCAGCTACTCCAAAGCCATCATTCTTGCGTCAATTAACTGCCGTTGGGAGTAGAGTCTTTTAAAATTGGAAGGAGTAATGAAGGGTGGAGGAACTGGAGTCATTAGCAGTAGATTGGATACGTGATTAAGTAATTGAGAGAAGGTCTTTAAGAAAACTAGAAAAAGAGTTAAAGTTATGACAGATCCCTGAGGAATACCACTATTAATAGATTTAAAGGAAAAGCTGTGGCAGACTACAAAATCAGAGAAGATAGATTCGAAAGAGGGAAGTTTAAAAATCAAAGATTTGTGCAACACTGTCGAAGGTTTTCGATATGTCTAGCGCGACACCGAAATATTTACCGAAATGCCAAAGAGAGAGGACCAAGAATCAGATAGAAGGGAAAGAAATCACCAGTAGAACTCTTTTTAAGAAAGCCATAATGGCGATCACAATGAGATTAGGAGATTTGAGATCTTTCAAACTCTTAACAAAAACTTTAGAAAGAACGGAGGTTGAAGAAATGGGACGGTAGCTGAAGGGTTTGAGAGGTCCTCCTTTTTCGGCACATGCTGAATGAGAGCACGTTTCCAGAGAGAAAGGGATGGTTGAAGTGGAAAGACAAACGAAATATTCTGCCAAAGGGTGAAAGCTAAAAAGCAAAAATTTTGAGATCCACAGAGGGATACCATCAATACCGTACGCCTTCTTAGTGCAAAGCTATGAGAAAGCAAAATGGGCTTCTTTAGAATAAATTACAATTTTTGACATAAATGAGTTGGGGGGGAGGGTTGAAGGAGGAGGTATAGCTCCGAAATCATTTAAAGTTGAATTAGTGGCAAAAGATGAGCAAAAATAAAGTTCAATTTTGAAGAAGGTAAAATAGCAATTGAGCTGAAAAAATATTAGTGTAGGGAAAGAGTAAAAAAAAATATCGCATTTGTATTGAGAAATGAGTTTTTGGTGTTACAAAGAACAAGAACTGATTTTGAACGATTTCAGAATGAAATATAAATTACACGATTTTCTGAAGTTTGAAAACTGCGGTAATTCCTGATGGAAGCATCCCTGTTGCAAATGGCACGAGAATGAGCAGAGTTAAACCAAGGTTTGTAAGGTTTAGTAGAAGGGAAAGATTATAGAATGTAGTCTCCATGCCACAGTAAATCACCTCGGTAAAGCGCTTCTGCACAAGCATAGGGACCCCTCCCATGGAAGCGATAAACATTCCACAGGAAATCAGAGAAGTACGAGAGAAAGTCCAACCAGTTTGGGCATCGAAATGTCACAACAATTCCTCGAAATACGCGTGAGTCTTTCTTGCGGAAGACTTTAAAAGATACAAGAGGATACAGAAATAAGAAAGAGATCGGAAGAACCCAGAGGAAGGTAGAGTTTGACAGTGTAAGGAGAAGGATGAGATGTTTTAAAAAAGGTCTAGAATGTTGGGTTTATCTCCAAGACGATCAGGGATACTAGTAGGGAACTGCACCCACTAATCAAGATTGTTTTGGATGGAGAATTGAAAGGCACGTTCAACAGCTGTAACATGAAAAAAAATAGAAGAAAGTTATTGGCGGCGGTGAACATTGAGATCACCTAATATGATAATTTCTGAGAAAGGAAAGAAGAAGGAATGTTCTCTGTTTTGGAGTTTAGATAGTCAAAGGATTTAGGATAGTCAAAAAATTAGGTGATAAATAAACAGAACAAATGAATTAAGACATAAAATGGAAAGAGAGTTTTAGCCACAAGGTGGAAAATTCGAAAGACTCCAGATTATAGACACAAGAGTAAACAAAATCGTAGTGCACATATATATAACAACCTCCTTTGGCTGAAAATTGAAGATTGAAACAGTAAGAGGAAACATAAAATAGTTTTCTTTCAGAACGCTCAAGCACCTGAGTTTTTGTCAAAAATAAGAGGTTAGGTCTTAAAGAAGAGAGGTGGTGTTTAACGAAATGAAAATTGTATTAAAGACCGCGAATGTTGCAGAAATTAAAGAAGAAAGTAGACTATGCACTAGGGCAAGTAGAATGATAAAGCCTTAGTGGCACTAACATTATATCATTTATCAATAGTTTTTTTTAGGAATGTGACTACAAAATAACTGTTACAAAAAACAAATTTTATCATTGAATATTTTCGATCTTGTTTCAACCTTCATGAGCAGTAAAAAAAAAAATACTGGTACCGGTATCGGTATCAGTTAAAATTTTGATGTCGCTCCATCCCTAATATATATATATATATATATATATATATATATATATATATATATATATATATATATATATATATATATATATATATATATATATATATATATATATATATATATATATATATATATATATATATATATATATATATATATATATATATATATATGAGAAAACTACAATATTAAACAGTTAAATTACTTACTCTTTCTAGTTAAAACAGCTGCAGTAGAAGAATCAATAGTTGATGAAATCTTGCCCCCAAGGGATTCAATTTTTCCTTTAATTCTCTTATTGTTTTTTATACCAACAATGGCGAAAACTAAACTTTCTATATTCTCAAATTGTTCATTTTCTTTCCTTTTAAAGTTATTAATAATATTAAAAATTGATTTTAATCAATAATTGAATAACGTTGATTAAAAAATAGGTTCTAAATCTACTTTTAAAGTTTCAGAATATTCTAAAACTACATGAATATTTTTTCCTAACTATTAAATCTTATACTACTCTGTAACCTTATTCAACACAAAAATATAAAAGTTTAAACAATTTCCTTAAGTTACTCATGGTAAATAGAGTGAATAATCATGAAATAATATGTGAAAATTCAACATTCTTTTGCTCCCTTTAAGTTAAATATATATATATATATATATATATATATATATATATATATATATATATATATATATATATATATATATATATATATATATATATATATATATATATATATATATATATATATATATATATATATATATATATATATATATATATATATATATATATATATATATATATATACCAGAACTGAAATAAAGGTGCACTACCAAGTTTTTGGACTTTAACTCTAACAATTTCAGCAGTGTTCAATACTAGTTATGTGCATGAATTTACATTATAACATTTCACTTAGACAAGCTCAGAAAGAGCAGAAATATCTTCTTAGGAAAAAATTACAATGTTAAACATATGTTAGTTGGAGATGTTGGAAAAGTTAGTAATAGGTGTGTAAGTCATAGGAAATTGGGAAAATAGATGAAGGGAGTATGTTCCAGACTTTACCAGTAGAGTACATTGAGTATAGCGGTTAAGTCTGAGGTCAGAGAGTTGGACAGAGAAAGTATGAGACTGTGTAGAAAGACGAGTGTGTTCGGTGGAGAGACCAGTGTCCGAAGTGAAATTAGTAATAGGGAAGAGTGACGCAACAATTCGACGGGAAGAAAGAGATTGGAGAATTAGTTAGAGAAGGAGAGTTGATATGACGAAAAACCCTAGACTCCACCTTTTCAAAGAGAGCTGTATGAGTGGAACCACCCCAGATGTGTGAGGCGTACTCCATACAGGGGCGAACAACATCCCTATAAAGAGCAATCAACTGGGGTGGCGTAAAAAAACACAAAGGCGTCTCATAACACTCAACCTTTTAGAAGCTTGTTTAGAAAGAGAAGTAATGTGATTTTTCCAAGAAAGATCACGAGAAAAAGAAACACCAAGAATATTAAGGAGAGATGAAGGTTTTAGTTAAGTGTTTTCGAAGAAAATATTTTAGTTGTGTGGAAGATTGTGTCGAGTAGCGAGATGGAGGAATAGAGTTTTTGAAGCATTGAAAACGACCATGTTTTCTCTGCCTCAATTTGAAATGCGAGAAAGATCAGAGGTTAGTTGCTCCAAGGTCAGCCTCCTTGCTTCTATTAACTGTTGTTGGGATGGGCACCTTTAAAATTGAAAAAAAAGTAATGAAGGGTGGAGTCATCAGCATAGGAATGGATAGGAGATGAAGTAATAGAGAAAAGGTCATTAATGAAAAGCAGAAAAGGCGTTGAGGAACACCACTATTAATTGATTTATAGGATGATTATGGCCGTCTACAACTGCTGAAATAGAACGACCAGAAAGGAAATCGCAAAGAAGGCCACAGAGAGAGGGATAGATTCCGAAAGAGGGAAGTTTGGGAATCAAAGCTTTGTGCCAGACTCTATCGAAAGCTTTCGATATGTCCAGCGCGACAGCAAATGATTCCCCTGAATGCCGAAGAGTGGAGGAACAAGAGTCAGAGAGAAGGGAAATATCACTAGTAGATCGTTTCTTACGAAAGCCATAAAATTAAAAGAAGAATTGAGATGTTTCCAAATCTTCCTGCTAAAGGATAGATTTTTAAAACTTTAGAAAAAACGGAGGTTAAAGAAATTGGACGGTAGTTGGAGGGTTGAGATGGGTCTCCCTTCTTCGGCACGGGCTGAATGAGCGCAGGTTTCCAGCAAGAAGGAAAGGTTGAAGTGGAAAGACATAGATGAAATAGTTTACCAAGGCTAGGGTGCAAGCTCGGAAGCACAAGTTTTGAGAACCACAGGAGTGATTCCGTCAGGATCGTACGCCTTCTTAGTGTTAAGCTCAGAGAGAGCAGAAATGACGTCTTAAGAAGAAATTACAATCTTAGGCATAAATGAGTTGGAGGAGGTTGAAGGAGTAGGAACAGCTCCGGAATCGTCTAAGGTTGAATTAGAAGCAAAAGTTTGAGCGAAGAGTTCAGCTTTAGAGGAAGACAAAACAGCAGATGAACCGTCAGAAGATAGAGGAGGGGAAAAGGAAGAAGCAAAGTTAGAGTTGATATTTTTTTTTTGCAAAATGCCAAATAGAACGTGAAGAAGAGGAACCAGAAAGATTGCATTTTTTTTATGGAGAACGGAGTTTTTGTGTTACGGATGATAGATTTTGCACAACCCCGGAATGAAATATAAGTTGCGTGAGTGTCTGGAATTTGAAGATGACGATAATCCCTAAAGGCAGCATCCCTGCGGCAGGAAGAACGAGAACAGGCAGAGTTAAACCAAGGTTTGTTAGATTAAGTAAAAGGGGAAGAATATGGAATATATGCCTCCATACCAGAGAGAATCACCTCAGTTATGCGCTCTGCACACTCTGAGGGACTCCTCCCACGGAAACAATAATCATTCCATGGAAAATCAGAAAAGTACAACCGCAAGTCAGACCAGTTAGTGGCACCGAAATGCCAGAAAAAGTCTCCTCGCCGAAGGTGGGTGCCATTCTTGCGGAAGACATGAAGAGACAGGACAAAATACAGAGATTAGAAGGTGATTGGATGGAGGAAAGAGTTTAACAGTGTAAGGAGAAGGATAAGAAGTAAGGAAAAGGTCTAGTATGTTGGGTTCACCACCAAGGCGGTCAAGGATACGGTTAGAGAGATGCACCAACTGCTCAAGGTTGTTCTGGATAGAAAATTGGTAGGCGAATTCACCAGCTGGATCATGAGAACTAGATGAAAGCAATTGGCGGTGGTGAATATTGAAATCACCTAAAATGATGATTTCGGAGAAAGGAGAAGAAGAAAGAACGTGTTCTTTTTTGGAGTTAAGATAGTCGAAGAATTTTGGATAGTATGTAGAGTTAAGAGATAAGTAGACAGAACAAATGAATTTAGCTATAGAGTTGCAAGAAAGTTTAAGCCATAAAGTAGAGAATTCAGAAGACTCCAAATTAGAGACACGAGAACATACAACTTTGTTTCGCACATATGCGTAACATTCCCCTTTGGCTGAAAATGAGGTTAGAGACAGTGGAGGAAACAGAGTAGGGTTTGCTGTCAAAGTACTCAAACACCTGAGTTTCAGTTAAGAACAAGAGATGGTCTAAAAGAAGAGAGGTGGTGTTCGACAAAGTGGAGATTAGACAAAAGACCGCCAATGATGCAGAAATTAATGAAAAAAGAAGACCGTGCACCAGAGCAAGTCGGCAATGTCTCTATTATCTCATACATCATGCTTTCCTTTTTGGACACACCTCAGACGGTTTCATCAGACCGCAATTCAACAAGTTTATCTTGTAAATCAATTTCAACATCAGCAACATTTACCTCGAATGGACTAAATCAGAGACACTAGAATAACATTGTTGAACACATCTCCATACAAACTTCATGGACTGAAAATTGAGGATTGAGACAATAAGAAGTTTGCTGTAAAAATACTCAAGCACCTGGGTTTCAGTCTAGAACGAAAGGTGTTGTTCAGCAAAATGGATGTTAGATTAAAGAACACGATTGTTGCAAAAATTAAATTAATGAAAGACAGTGCACCAAGACAAACTGACAGCACCAACCCCATCAACGAAGCCCAACTTCCAAGTGATGATGGGGTCAGAGGTGAATAAGAAAAATGTTTGGATACTGACTCTCCAAGCGTTTATGCTTCGCCATTTTCATATATTTATTTAATTTTCTTTTGAAAATGCAAGTTTAAGCTTGTAAGTTTGTGGGAGACATGTGAAGGAGGATGAGGTAGCTGGGAGTGTGAGGTGCTAAAGTGCAAGTTCGAGAGAATGTTAGAGGTACCCTCTGATAAGATGAAAAGATAAATGGATGAACCAGAAGGGAACAGAGTGCAGAGGAAAGTACCAATCAAACATAACGCTCTAAGGGTGATTCCTAGAGGATATGCTTTCATTACTTTGAATAGAGC
This sequence comes from Armadillidium nasatum, assembly GCA_009176605.1. Taxonomy (NCBI): domain Eukaryota; kingdom Metazoa; phylum Arthropoda; class Malacostraca; order Isopoda; family Armadillidiidae; genus Armadillidium; species Armadillidium nasatum. Next base: position 19,230 of record SEYY01003379.1, read on the forward strand.
AACATCTTAATATATATATATATATATATATATATATATATATATATATATATATATATATATATATATATATATATATATATATATATATATATATATATATATATATATATATATATATATATATATACACACAAATAAACTGATAAGTGTAAGAGATGGTGTATAAGATTTAGTGCGTTGGTATAAATAGTGTGAAAGGTTTAGGAAATTGTATGCATATGCATGTAACAATCAGTTCCTACCTCTTAATTCCTTGGGTTGAATTTCCTGACTGAATTTGACTTACAGCAATCTCCCGATCTCCATTTTTCTTATATTTGTATTTCTTTCTATATTGAATAACAATATTAAAATATGGATTAAACATGGTGATGGTAGGGACTAAAATTTTTATTCAACATTTATCTATGAGAAAGACTTTATACTAACAAGAAAGGATAAGCTTTCTTAAGTTCCTCTGGAATTTTGAATTCGATTCTCACAGGTTTTTCCACTATGTTGGTACATTTTGCCCATTCAGATATGTTCCCATTGCAGAAATACCCCACGCCAGATCTGTTTAAAAGAATAATAGTCAATAATATTACGTACAATGATCTTTATTTTTTGCATTTGTTATAAAAATGTCTTCAACATTATCACTTACCTATATATAAGATTTCCAGTTTTGCATGCATTGCATCTTCCAATATTACCAAAGGTCATCAAATCTGCTAGAGTATCCAGCATCTGTAATAATTTATATTAGGTTTACGCTCGATTCAAGATTAATAAAGGATTCAAGGTAGATCTACTCTTATTATTTTTAATCTCATTTTATTTTTTTTTTTTTTAAATTGTGTACGTTTAGTTTAAGTCAGTTAATTGTAGTTAGCTCATAGGTTAGCACTATGTATATTGTTCATAGTATAGCTTAGTTAAGATTTTAATTAACTAATAGTTTGCTTTATGGTTGTTTTTTTCCCCATCTAATAAATCCTGAAACTTTTAAAAAAGCTTAAAAGTTTACTAGTTCAAATAATTTTTAGTTTAATCTAGTTTTTATCACTTGTGTGTGTTGAATGGCGGGTTCGCGTGTTTGGGGTCGAAGGGTGGGTAGGGGGGAGGCATAGAAGACGCAGATGTGGTCTTTCTATTGACCTTACTAATGTCGGTGGCTTTCGTGCTAATCTTGTATCTGTTGAGCATTACCTCCCTACCTCTCACCCTAACATTTTACTCTTGTCTGAGACCTAGTTATCCATGGATTCCTTCTCTAGTAATCTAAATATCTCCAACTACAATTTATTTTACAATTTTCTTCTTAAGGGTGAAGTCTGTGTCAATATAAACACTAACATTCTGTAATGTCTCATGGATCTTAAATCTCCTAATTTTGATGTTTTATGGCTTAAAACCTTTCTTCCTACTTTTACCCTTATCTTTTGCTTCTGCCACTGCTCCCCTAATGGAACAGATTTTCCAATTTCTCTCTGAATAATTTACAACCTCTGAAGATACTGTTACAATATCTCATCCAAATGCTTTGATCCTCTATATAGGGGATTTCAACGTACACCACACTTATACAGGCGAGGAGGAGGATAAATCATTCAGTATTTTCAATGATCTGCAACAATTAATTAGGAAACCTACACACAACCCACATCGTCCTGACCAATTTTTAAATACACTAGATTTTTGCTTCAGCACTACTACTAATTATAAGTACACCATTTTCCCTCCTATCGGTAATTTTCTTGTAGCTCTCCAGCAGCTCCACCCTCCTCAAAACGCACTTTCTGACACTTGTAACGAGATAATGAACAGCAGAATAAGAAAGAATACCTGGACAGACTGAAATATGGAAGCAATTTCAGACTGTTTAATTCATCTATTTCCCCGAATAATGTCGTCAATGCGAGCAAGATGTTGGTCAGTATTCACTGTACATGAGGCGGCCACTTCTCGGAGAATCATTAATCGTCATTTCAAGTTTATTGGAAAGAATTGCTTTACGGACCCATCGACAAAAAGTTGCTAACATCCATAGTGTCCGTTCCATACACTTTATTTTTTATTTTCATTTTAGTGTATAATATATATATATATATATATATATATATATATATATATATATATATATATATATATATATATATATATATATATATATATATATATATATATATATATATATATATATCCCTATTTAAAATAAGCAATTAATGTGAATTTAAATTAATATCCAGCAATTTGTGTTGTTATTTGTTACTCACCTTAGAAACAGATGGTTAAGAGAACAGGATTCATTACTATTATTATTATTATTATTATTATTACCTCCGAATTTCCTGAAATTGGGTCGTAATCATTGTATTTAAGAAGCAATGCAAGTTCAGATTTTTTTAAATTTTCCTCTAAATTGTCTCGATACGAAAATATTTGATTATTTTGCTTGATAATTAACTCTTCCTTTCTAGACTTCTTCGAACTACTTGAAGAATCTGTTTCACCTTCACTTTCCCTATAATAACAATAATAATAATAATAATAATAATAATAATAATAATAATAAATATTATTATTATTATTATTATTATGCATTCATTTTCATCTGAAATGAGAAATAATTTTTCCTTAACTTTAAATCTTTGGACTTCATATTCTTCCTTATTACATTTTATTTCGTTTTAACTTACTGATTAATGGCGTGGAAACATTTCGCTTCCCATGTCGCGATATATTAAGTGATAGATATATGTGTTAGGTGCAGAGGTTGATGTGTTGGAAACAAAATAAAAACGTGAGTAGTCTGAAGCAAAATCATTGTAGCAGAATTATGTTTTCAAATATATATATATATATATATATATATATATATATATATATATATATATATATATATATATATATATATATATATATATATATATATATATATATATATATATATATATATATATATATATATATATATATATATATATATATATATATATATATATATATATATATATATATATATATATATATATAATATATAAGATAAAACGTATTTTCGGCAGTAAGTTGGAAAATTAAATATTAAAAGAAAAAAAAATTAAGTTAGAACTAACTTCTGGTCAATAAAGGATGATTATTTCGTCGCAGTCGAGTCAAATGAAGAATAGTTCTTTGCATGGTTCTAAAGGCTGGGAACCCTTTTCAACCAGGTTTTCTTCCCACATACGATTGCAAGAATATTAACTTTCTGCAATCGACACCACCCTGCATCATGGGATATGGTGCAATATATATATATATATATATATATATATATATATATATATATATATATATATATATATATATATATATATATATATATATATATATATATATATATATATATATATATATATATATATATATATATTGCAACTCTACAACTAAATTCATCTGTTCTGTCTACTTATCTCCTAACTCTACAGACTATCCAAAATTCTTCGACTATCTTAACTCCAAAATAGAACACATTCTTTATTCTTCTTTCTCTGAAATCATCATTTTAGGTGATTTCAATGTTCACCACCGCCAATGGCTTTCATCTAGTTCTCATGATCCAGCTGGTGAACTCGCCTTCCAATTTTCTATCCAGAGCCACCTTGAGCAGTTGGTGCATCTCCCTACCTGTCTTGGTGATGAACTCAACATACTTGATCTTTTTCTTACTTCTTATCTTTCTCCTTACACTGTCAAACTGTTTCCTCCTCTGGGTTTATTCGATCATCTTCTTATCTCCGTATTTTGTCCTGTCTCTTCCAGTCTTCCGCAAGAACGGCCAGTGCCTGATTTCTCATGGAATGATTACTGTTTCCGTGGGAGGGGTCCCTCGGAGTGTGCAGAACGCATTGGCGGAGATGAAATTGTCAAGTAATAATAGAGTATTAAGTCTGAAGAGGATCTTCAAGAAAATCAAGAAAATGCTTGGATCCAGACAGAAACTGGATTCCAGATCCGATACACCTCTGATATATATATATATATATATATATATATATATATATATATATATATATATATATATATATATATATATATATATATATATATATATATATATATATATATATATATATATATATCCCTGCCAGGATCTTTAAAAGGAACGAATTAACCACTATAACAATGGCAGAGAAGAATATTATGAACAATGATGAAACTAAGGTGTATATGGATCAGTTGATTGAATCGGAAGCACATTTCCCGATCATCAATGACACAGAGTCCATTCCAGAACAGCAAACTGATAACCCGAGGGATGAACCTTCCCAATTCAATAATAACGCTTTGTTTACACTGGAACCAGTAGATGACCGTCGGGGTGCATCTGTCCACGATTTTCAGCCCGTAGATCAACGCGCTGTGGATAGATTGCAAGACATGCTTGAGGGAGTTATTAGATACTCGCGTGATCTGGAATTGAGATTTGAAGAAAGACATAAACTGATAAAGCAATTGCGATGATGGCACAACTATTAAATAAGCCTAAATCTAACAAGGCTGTACCACCCGAAAAATTCAATCCTGATACGGACCAAGACTTAAAGGTATTCTTCAGAGAATTTGAAGAATATTGCTCGATCCTGTACCCAACCCAAAAACAGGACTGGTTAAGGCTCTTGGGATCATATTTGCAGTCGTCTTATTTGGCCCTATACCATCAACTCCATAAGGCAGATAAGTCTTATGAAGACATTAAACAGAGTCTACTAGATTTGTTTATCAACGAGGACACCGTCAGACAAGAGCGGGCCGTTCAAAATTTTATGACTGCCAAAATGCACAAAAATGAAACAGTCAGGATTTTTGCTATCCGTTTACTGGATCTCGCGAAGAAAGCCTACCCCACCACTTCAACAGAAGCCTGTAAAGAGCATGAGACACTACGTCAAGTGTTTCTTGCAGCCTTACCAATTTCGATTAACAAAGAGATCTCCAGTTATCTCCGAAATCATGAGTGGTGTTCGGGAACCAAAGTTTCCTTTGATCAGCTGGTAAACCTAGCTGATAGACACCTTCAGGACTTAAAAGGGCATGAACAAGCACCCGTTCCTGAAGTAATAGAAATCTCTAGGGTTGTGGCTGAGTCGAGACCCCAGCAGAAATCATGGGTGGATGTGGTAAAACGTAGGAAGAATAGTTCTTCCAATGCCAAACCGCCTCCACAAAAACCAGTCGAGAAACGGTCATCAGAAAAGAAAGACGTCAAAAGAAGACTACGGGAAACCGCAGTCCCAAGTTCGTTAGGGACAACAAGCAACGTAAAAGTAGCGAAAGTTCCAGCTCTTCGGGACGGTCGGATGACCGTAGACAGGATAATCGACGGCGACAAACTTCGCAAGGTCAAACCAACCAGTGGTGTAGTTTTTGCGATAAAGATACGCATACTAAGGACACTTGTTACATACTCAACAACAAGTGTTCCATCTGTAAAAAGAGTGGGCACTTGTCCTACAAGTGTTCACAAAATCCTAGACAACAACAGAATCAACCAACAACAACGACGGTTTTCGGAGAATTGTCCCGTATGTAACCAATACGGTCATGTGGGTAAACATTGTCCGGAAATGGAGAAACCGAAGACCCAGACAACAAAGTAATTCTCCACCAAATCAAGGAGGGAACAGAACCAATTCGCACTCTTCAAGACGATCAACGGCGGAGAATGAAAATGCCACTGGAGGTTTGCCTGTGCGAAATCAAGAGCAATCTTTAAACTAATTGACCCCGTGACTGAGGGGCCAGTCACGGTTGAAGGGTTAACTACTCCCATTAGGAGTCCCCAATTTGCAACTGGAGTTAACTTCCACAAATTGTTTAAGGGAGCATTCATCAGTATCCGATCGTTCACAACTCCGAAAATGGGTTGATGTTCCTCGCTGTCTCTTACGAAATCCTTATTTCCGCCGACATCAACAGAATCAACACAACGAAGATTATCAACAGAATCATGCGGAAATCAACGAAGAACAGGGGGAGATAGCAGGTGAAGAGTCATTGCCGGACACGGAGCTGAATCCAACGGTTTTACCGAAGGACGACAGCGATGAGGACGACGATGATTTTTCCTATCAATTAGCCGAAGAGGATCATCACCTGTCGGAGGAGTTGAGGAGACGGCAGATGAAAGCTCAGGAAGAGATTTTTAAATTGATCAACGCCGATTATTCGACTTTCTTGTCTGACTCATATAAAGTTTTACAAGAATCATTTGACTTAACGATGGAAATAAATGCAGATTATCGGGTAAACTCCGGATCAGACAGATCAGCCGAAATATCTAACGTAAACGACATTAATATCTCAAGATTTTCACAAACGGACCTAACGATACCTCCAAAAGAAGAGGAGGAAGAAGAGGATCTGTTCAACATAACAATTAACGAATCATTTGAAGGATTTTGTCCGTTAGATTATTCGGTAGATCACAGGATTCATTCGAAGGATTTGTGCCTAAGGCTCTTTCCACCATAATGGAAGAACCTGACAATTATTATCAACTGGATTTCAGCGATGAGTTCGGTGGTAATTTGGCTGAATCGTTTGAAGGATTTGATCCGGAGGGGTTTTTCATTGAAGAGGAAGATTATATGGAAATACAACTACCTGTGGAATCATCGTCAAGGGATGAAGAGCAACAGATGAACATCACCGGTTTAACGAGGATGGATTCGCCTGAAGAAGAGCCTTCTCCACGACGATTACGATCTCAAGGAGACGCCCCACAACATAGTCACATCATGGATCACCCATTGGAATATCGTCAACGCAAAGAAAAAGATAAGTGCGAGTGAATGATAAATTAAAAGTGGTGATAAAAATAAAAATGATGTGAAATAATAAAAATTATAATAGTGAATTAAAAATAAATTGTGATAAGAGGGAAAATAAAAAGAAATATATTAAAAAAAAAAAAATAATAATAAAGTAGTGTATTTCTAGTTAATAAAATAATAATAGATTTATACTAACTTATACTAAAATTACTACTGTAATTGTTTAAATTAATAAACTTTATATATTTTAGTTTGTTAAATATAATATTAGGTATATACTACCCTAATTATACTAAAACACTACTATAGATGTTATTTAGATTAAAAAAATTTCTACCTTTTTTTCTAAGTAATATAATATTAATAGTAGTAAAAATAATAACTAATAGAAAAATATTAATTAACTAAAATTAAAACTAATAAATGAAATATTATGCATATAATGAAATACTGCTTATATTATTGTAAAATTTTTATATGTTCTATAAGAATATAATGTTTTTCAGTTTGAGAGTAGACAAGATGCAAGGACTGTTGTTCTTAGGCACCTCAGAGGTAGGGGTGTTGGAAAGAATAAAGGAACAGCTAAAGCAGATAAATGAGACCAACATTTTTGTTTCGTGCAACTCAGGCGCGAACTTGTTACTCTTAGGGCAGCATCTCACCCATTTTCTTACATCCAATGTCATCACATGGAATTTGTAATTCGGAGACAAGGGTTTAAATCTCTTAAGCGTTCTTAGATTCCATGGCCATGGACGAACAACCTTTAACTTCCTCCGAATCATCATAATCACATGACGGAGTGAAAAATGATAATAATAACTGTTCGTCTCTGGATTGTTCTTTACTTAGGTTTAGAGGGGTGAGATGTATTTTGGTTATTAGGGAACTTTCAGTCATTCTTCAATAAAACACTCCAATCTTCTTCATCATCAACTTTTTCCTTGGCACGACATCATCTTCACACTACCACTTGCCATCTATAAAGTTGGTCATTCTAAATAACCGAGACCAACTTTGGTAAGGGGGTGTGAGAATGTGCCATTCTAACGTTCTTATTCTTTTCTTCCCAATAGTTATTGGTGAAGAAAGAAACTGATGATCGACCACGAAAATAAGAAGAAGGATTATTATTAACAGATAATTATTTTACATTTTTGTAGCTTGTTTTTCTAATTTTTATTTTCTTCACTAGGTAACTATCTTTATAACTTAATTAAAATTTAACATAAAATTAACTCTACTTTGAATATAAAAATAACTATCACAAATTAAGTTGAAAATAAAACTACAAGAATTAATACCTTTACGAACTCTCAACTATAAAGATTTAATTCAAGTATTGGAGCCAACCACTCTGGCCAATACGTGAGTCAACACAAATATTTTATTGTTTATTTATGATAAAATTTATAAAAATATCTTATAAATAAAGTTTTTCTGATTTTTAGTTTCAACTTTGGAGTTTATTTTCAACTCTGGACTACAAAAATCATCAGTCAACTTCCTAGTTCTCCTTTTATTGAATTGACGACGGTTGTCTTCTTAATTGACAGTCATTAAGAAACCGATATACCCGTCAGTTCTCTACAACCTAACACCCTTTTTCTGCATTGCTCTTCATCAACAGACCTTTCTTTATTGTTCTGCTCGAACTCTGATAACAGCGTTGTTTCTTGTTCATATTCCTTAGCCATCTTTCAACAATTAAACGATTTTGTTTTTTTTTTTGTTTTTCAATGACCTTGTCTTTGAGTTTTTATTAAATCTGCCAAAGCTGTTCCTTTTATTGATCCGCACTGCCCTAGCAGAGGTCCTGAGGGCTTCTGTTCGTTAAAAAAAAAAATTCAGATTGCACCTTCAACTTCTTCAACTTCAAACTCCTTCAACGCCTCCGTCCATCAAGAGGACTGAGTAACCACATTGATCATCTTCAAGAAAATCATCAACTCGCCTTTGGATTCAACACTAAACGTGAGTTTTACCACAACTATTATTATTCTTATTTTCTATTGTGGGATTATCACAGGGAAGTCTTACAATATATATATATATATATATATATATATATATATATATATATATATATATATATATATATATATATATATATATATATATATATATATATATATATATATATATATATATATATATATATATATATATATATATTACCTTTTGATTGGTTTAATTTTCTCCTTAATAATTATCTTATCTTTAGCAGATAGTTTGTTGAATCCAGGAAGATCAGCTCCATCCCCATAATACTGAAGTTCACGTCTTAATCCAATAAAACAATCAGCATGACGCAAATAAGGAATAGGGAAAGTTTTCTTTGCTTTTTCACTCTCAAAATCTAGCGCACTTATTCTAATTTCACCCTAATATATATATATATATATATATATATATATATATATATATATATATATATATATATATATATATATATATATATATATATATATATATATATATATATATATATATATATATATATATATATATATATATATATATATATATATACGAATGCTAACATGAGTCAAATAAAAAAAAGTTTAATTCCTAATATTGTATTTTATACAAGATGATAAAATAATGAAATATAAAGTAAATAATAGACCAAATAAAGGTTACAGATGACAGCTATAAAATTTCACCCTTAATAATGATAAATAAAATGGCATTCTTGATGAACTTCAATATGACCTAATAAACTTACGAATAAGTTTAAATCAAATATAATAATTAAACAGAAACACCAATGGTATGAAAAGGCTTACAATGAGGATAACTACATAAAGAATATACAAATAAGAATCAGATCCATACAATTGATCTGATTTCTGACGTAAATGGACAGAAGACCACATGTGTCACCTCACCCCAGAACAAAGCAAATTAATCTGCCTGTTTTTGCTAAGTGAGCTTCCCATATATTGGGAGGAACATGTTCCAATGTAACGCCTATTATAGCTATCATAATATATATATATATATATATATATATATATATATATATATATATATATATATATAATATATATATATATATATATATATATATATATATATATATATATTTTATTTATTTTAGAGTTGGAGAAACATCGAAAACCTGGTCAAGTTAAAGGTCGTCATGACCCGATATATGGAGTTTGAAGGTGTGTAAGTCAAAAGAAGTTGGGAAAACATATAAAGAGAATGTTTTCCAGTCTTTGCTAGTAGAATACATGTAAGGATAGCGTTTAAGTTTATGGTCAGAGAGTTGGAACAGAGAAAGAAAGAGACTGTGTAGAAAGGCGTGTTGAATAAGCATTCTCAATGGAGAAAGAATGCAATGGGTGATATTAGAAGAGCAGCGTTCATTGTAATAGCAATAGTATTGAGAGAGTCACGCAACAGTTCAAAGGGCAGAAAGAGACTGGAGAGAGAATTAATGAGAAAGGAATAATTGATAAGGGGCGAACAATTAACTCCCTTTTAAAGAGCACGCAACTGGGGTGGCATAAAAAATTAACTAAGATGGCTCAGAACTCCCAACCTCTTAGAAGCTTGTTTAAAAAGAGAAGTAATGTGATCTTTAAAAGGAAGATCAAGATAAAAAGAAACACCAAAAATATTACGAACATGGATAATGAAGGTTTGAGTTGAGTGTTTTCTATAAAGATGTTATAGTTGTGTAGAAAGTTGTGTCGAGTAGAGAGATGGAGGAATTGAGTTTTTGAGGCATTTAAAATGACCATGTTTTCTCTGTCCTAATTTGAAATACGAGAAAGATCAGAGGTCAGTTGCTCCAAGGTTACCTTCCTTGCATCAATTAACTGCTGTTTAGAGGGGCGTCCTTCAAAGTGAAAGGAGTAATGAAGGATGGAGTCATCAGTATAATGAAGTAATAGAGAGGTCATTAATGAAAAGTTGTAAAAGTGTTGGGGAAAGGGCAGATCCCTGAGGAACACCATTATTAATAGACTTAAAAGATGAATAATGACCGTCTACAACAGCTACTATAAAATGACCAAAAAGGAAATCAAAGAGAAGGATAGATTTCGAAAGAGGGAAGTTTGAAAAAAGTTAAAGCTTTGTGCCAGACTCTATCGAAAGCTTTCAATATGTCCAGTGAGACAGCAAAAGATTCACCAAAATTCTGAAGAGCAGAGGACCAAGAGTCATAGAGAAGGAAAAGAACACCACAAGTAGAGTGTTTTTTAAGAAAGTCATAATAGTAATCAGAGTTAAGATTTGAAGAATTGAAATGTTTCTAAATCTTCCTGTTAAGGAATGATTCAAAGACTTTAGAAAGAACAGATGTTAAAGAAATGGGATGGTAGTAGAAGGGTTGAGAGGGGTCCCCCTTTCTTCAGCACAGGTTGAATGAGCGCATGTTTCCAGGAAAAAGAGAAGCTTAAATTAGAAAGGCAAAGACAAAATAGTTTACCAAGGCAGGGTGCCAGCTCAGAAGCACAAGTTTTGAAAACCACAGTAAGGATACCATCAGGACCATATGCCATGATTGTCTTTTTAGAGTTAAGCTCATTCAGAGAGAGCAGAAATGACGTCTTTAGAAGAAATTACAAGTTTAAGTATAAATAAATTTATATATATATATATATATATATATATATATATATATATATATATATATATATATATATATATATATATATATATATATATATATATATATATATATATATATATATATATATATATATATATATATATATATATATATATATATATATATCCAAAATTTAAATGAAAATAATTACTATTTAGGCCCATAATGAAAGTAACAGAAGTTATTTTTAAACAATATCAAATCTTTAATTATCTTACATGGATAATGAGATTCCACTGTTATTGTAGGAGCAATTGTATAAGAAATTTATTTACAGAATTATATCAGATGTTTACAGTTTTAAAATCATTTTACCTTTAAAATTTTTTCTCCACATCCTTTGCAAACTGTTCGAGCACTCTTTGCATATTCAATGAAAAAGTGATAAATCTTTTCTGAGCCACAGTACTTTTGTGCCATATTAGTTCTACTTTTCCCTCCATTCCCAAGAGCATCTTATAAAAAAATACATTAAAATTTAAAAAACTAAAACATTCACTAAATGTTAATCAGATAAATTTAGCTAAGTCAAGCCATAAGTAGGAAACATGTGTCTGAAAAGTCTTTTACAATATTTTTCTTGCAATTTCATTTTTTGATAATTTTCTAGTTGAACTCTTGTATAAATTTCACATACACTAAACCAATAAGGGAAGTTCCACAAGCAACTAAATTGACTGGTGGAACAATACTATTCTGTTACACATAGAAATGTATATTACAAAAAGACATCAAATATTAAGTTTTCTACTAAATTAAAATGTAAAGATTCAGAAAAGGTTCAAGCAAGATTGTTTTATTGTTTCAAAGAATTATGACAAACAAATTTCCTGCAATATTTCTCTGAAAACACAAACAGGGAAATCAATAAAATAAATATTGTTGAACAATTATCGCATTTAATTAATTCTCGTAAAAAATGTGAATAATTGCAAAATAAAAGACAATCAAGTTTAAGTCTAGCCAATTCAATTCATTCTCATCTTCCATGCTCATATATATACTAGAACAATCTTGAATCAGAGACTGAAGCTTAACAACTGATAAGACCTCTATCATCATTCGAATTGTCTTGCCATAAGTTGGAATTCTTTATTACTAATATAGAAATTTAGCGTTTCACTCTTTAAAGAAGCAGGTATACATAACAAAAAAACTTTTACTATAGCATCTATTTCATGATGCAGTGATATTTACGCATGAACTAGCCTCCAAATGAAATATATCTTAAGACAGTCAACTCACAAAACTCCACAATTTTATAAAAATTTTATGTCAAATAATAAGTTGATAAATCTCTTTCTAATAGCAACCTTGAGAAACTGATTTAAACATATTAGAACTGAAAATCTCATATACTTAGGCCATAAATACAGTGACCAAAAGGCAAGATAAGAGTTTCCTTTGAGATGAAAATTCAATGTATTTGAAATAAAAATTACTGAACCATCTCGTTTTAATGCACATCCATAGCCTTGGTATTTCAGTTAAGAGTTTGAAAGAAATGAAGTTTCTCTAAAACTTCCTTGAAATAATGTAGGAACTGCATTGTTTTTTAAATAAGAGAGCGTGTCACTTGTTTTGGAAAATAGAGGCAGAATCCTCAAAAACTTAAATTTATGAATCATTTTCTTAATTTTCATCCGAACTATATTAAACAAAAGGTATAATGTAACATTTGGCAAACTCTAAAATGATTTTAAGTGTTTTCTGTATCTCCGTCTGGTTTTAATGACTTTTGAATGCGAAAAATGACACCTTATTTTTATTTAGATCATATCTGTATACCAGATCAAATTTATTTTACTTTTTCTCCTATGATCAGAAGTAAAATGGTTGTGTACAAAATATGGGTTAAATAAAAAGGTATAACTCACAAAACCCTATATGCCCAGAAAATTTCACAATGATTGGAAGAACAGAATAAAAATTATTGCAATTTTTCATGTATGAAAAAATTTTTGGACTTTTTTTCTTGGATTTACCAATTTTTTAGGGATCATATAAAAAATTCATTGCAAGATATAACATATAACAATCATTGCTTAATTAAATTTTCAAGCTGTTTTAACAAAAGTTATGTGCCCTCTACTCAGAAATGCTGAGGCAATTTTTTGTCATCCAAATTCCAATAAAAAACAAAAGGATAGAGATACAGACACATGTTTAAGATCTATCTCAATGATGTCCAGTATATTTAACTTTGTTTGATGCATATCTGCAGAAATTTATTTGCAAATTTAAGTTTTCTGAAGATTCTGCCACCAAACCCCAAACTAGATCGATCTATTCCCTTTAGACATGTCTTTAAAATTATCAAAATAAACATTACTTAAGTTGTAAATATAAAATGGGAGTAATAATTCTTATTATCTGAGACAAAACTATTTATCAAAATTTGGTTGGAGTGGTGTAAACTATTTTTAGGATTGTCCTAGAATAATAATAATGAAAAAAAAAAAAAAAAAAAAAGATAAATACCTTAAAAAGTTAATTCCTTCATCTATCATGATATTGCAATGTTCTTTAAGAAAGTAATCCAATTATTAAGAATGCCATTATGAAAATATTGATAACCACATAATGTATAAAAGTTTCTCTATCACTGAATGGCTTTCTTCATAATTATCATATCTTTCTGTCTATGTCTTTAACCCTTAAAATCATCAAACTGTAAATACAATTTAAAAGAGAATTTTTCATACCCACATTTCCACAGATGGTTTTAAAGTTACTTTCAATTAATACAATCTAAGATTAATTTGTGTTTTCGTCTCAAACTCATGATTTAAAGCAAAAAATAAATAAATCACTTTCTTTTGAGTTCTTTATTAATCTTTAATCTAATTAACTTAAAAATTTCCACAATTTTTCATTCCTCAAATTTTTCCTACGAACCTCTTTTTATTATTTCAAACTTTTGCTACAATATATCCTTAATCTTTTAAGGACTAATTTTATTTTGTATAAAAGGAACACTTCAAGATCTATACAGTTCCAATCATAATTCAGTTAATAATAATAACAATAACAAAACAAAATATAAGAAATATAATACTTACCAAGCTTTTCTTTAATTATTTTCTGGTCATCCCATCTCAAAGAATCAAAATTAGCAATATCTTTAATAGATTTTGGCTTTTGCTTTAAAAAGAAACACGCAAAATGAAACCAGTGAGGTATTTTGCCATCAAATGTTGGAGACTGAAATATTATATATATATATATATATATATATATATATATATATATATATATATATATATATATATATATATATATATATATATATATATATATATATATATATATATAATATATATATATATATATATATAATAACTAGAACCATTACCGTTTAAATTCAAAGTTTGTTGTAGTACTTTTATATGTAATGATTCCCTAATTAAAAGTGATTCTTTATATTGTGTTGTCATAAAATTTTAAAATCATTAAGATGTATATTAGTCTTACATTTGGGAGAATGATTTCTTATTGATAAAAATTCTTTGGTGAAAAATTCCATATTGATAAAAATTCTGTAGCTCACTTCTGTGTCAATTGATGCACACTTCAATCATACATTCAAAGCCCACATATGTTCCTAAGGACACTTAGGACAAGATAAAAATGCATGACTCCAGAGTGCATGGATTAAGAATTTTTATCTTTAAAGTGAATGAGTGAATCGTTTTTAGAATGAATCCCGAAATATTTGCCCAAAAGTTTATTAAAGCTACAAGAGAATAAGGGGGGGAGGTGACTATGTTTGAAAGTATTTTATATGGATTGAAAGATTTGGTTAAGTTGGTTTAAAATCTATTAATAATTCAGGGTGTATCAAATGAAGAAGTGAATGTTGCAGTTGAAGTTGGATTTTCAATAGGTAACTCAGGAACGGTTGTGAATCAAATGTGTCTAGTGATGAAGTTGATTTATCTTTAAGTTTTTTGTTAGGCATGGGTTTTCTGAGTGAGAAAAGAATGGTTTTGGATATGGTTAATAATTCTTCAGTGAAGGGTGTGATGTCTGCATTGCAAAATTTAAAATAGATGAAAATGAGAGTTTAGATATGTCATTTGCTAGTGTGATTAAAATTGGATGCAAGTACCTTATTTTTTGTATTATCCAAGCCAACAGACTCATGTTCTTAACTCTTCATTTGTTTTGCTCAAAACAATTTTAACCCTAAGAAAACTAGCCTTTAGAGATCTTGAGTGATCAGGATATATGGGAAATGCAGTAAATGAGTTCGAAATACAGAAGTTGAAAAAATGTATTGAAGAAATTAAGAATGTGAATGCATGGCCTTAGGTTACTTTGTTAGGTATAAGAATAGATTTTTGATTGATGGGAAGGTCTTGTATTTTGTTAAAATGGTGAAAGATGAAAGTTTGGGTTGTGTTCCTGTAATGTTTTTGAATGGATTGATTGGTTTGGTGATTATAATGAACACTGCATGGTCATCCTGGCAAGTGTAAGTTGGTGGCTTTGATGAAGAATGTGCTTGGTTTGAGTGGCTGTGGATGTTGCTACTACATGTGAAAGGGTCAGAAAAGAAAGTGGCAAAGTTAGGTTGTGTGCTCACCAGTTACAAAAATTGAAATGAATAAACCATTTGAGTTAGATGCTATTGAATGTGTGTTTGCCTAGAACAAGTTGTGGGAATGAGGGTATGATTATGATGGTAAACCATAGATTTAAGATTAAAACTAGCGTGAATGTGTCAAATTTAAATAGCATAAATCTCTTTCCTATAATGATCGCAAGACTACGAAAGATTTTGTCTGATAATGGGCCTAAGTTAAGGGGAGAGGGATTTGAAAGAATGCTAAGAGAGCATGGGATTCAACATGTAATGATAACTCCTTTTATGGCATCATTGAATGGACTAGTTGAAAGAACAGTAAAAACTTTGTGTGAAATTTTGCAAATGATGGGTGAAGATACAGATGAATGGAATTAGGTTTTAGGAAAAGTCCTGTTTGCATATAATAGCACATTACATTCCATCTTGAATACATCTCCACAGGAATTTTTGCTAAAATTCGATGGTAGTATGAATGAAAAGGTGCAGTTGATGGAGAGTGGAAAGTAGTACTGGAGGAAGGCGAATAAGAATTTCGGTCTTTCAACATAGGAGACTGGGACATTAAAGAATGGCTGTGATTGGTGAACAAATGAAAGTTAAGATGGACAATAAGTATGAGGTCCTTTTTTCAGGTCAAGCAAATCTGGTCAAATGATTTGACATTTGTTAGAAAAAAGTGAGTGAAAGTGGGAAAGTATGTCAAGTTACGGCTCATCAATAGCTATTACAGCTTTGGAGAATTCCGCCTGAATACCTAGTTATGCATCTTTCATTTGGGGTGGATAGAGAATGACAGTTGGTTGGAGAGCGATGGTAGAATCTATGAGTTGAATGATAATGAGATTGTGTTTGTACAAAAGAAAGGTAGGAAATAGGAGAAAAAAAAGACTTGGAAGGAACAAGATTTTGATGAAAAATTGCAAGTAGAAAAAAAAAGAAAATGAAGTGCAATCTTTTGTAGGGTTTTGGTTGGATGATGGTCCTATTGATGAGTGAGTGATAAGGTAGAAAAGGCTTTAAGAGTGAAGTTCAGGACAGTATTGTGGAATTGTGTAAAAGAATTGCAAAATGAATGTGACTCGAGAGATTTGAGTTTGGTAGGGTATATGTTGATAGGTTTTTTGCGAAAATGTAAGAATGACTTTGGAAAGAATTGTTAGTGGGATTAGAGTACTGGTTTTATAGGATTCCAAGAAGAGAAAGAGATTAAATTATGGAGATCTGGATATTGTAGGTAGAAAAAGACAATTAATTACTTGCTGAAGAAGCAGAGAACATCATTTTTAGACAGGCATTCCCAACATATTTTTTTGCTTGTGGACCCTCTGACTCCTAACATTAAATATGTAAACCCCCATAATTAAATAAAAAATTTTCCTTGAGGACCCTCTCATTTGAGTTATTGCGTTTCCCTCCAGTTGGGAAGCACTGGTTTAGACAAATCTGATAAGGTAAGTGAGAAATCAATAGAAGTGTATGAAAGGCCTCGAATTAGAGGAAGTGAAAAGCAAATGTTGAATGCAGAGTGGGTGAGGTCGAATGTTTTAGAAAGAAGAAAAGGTGCCTTAGGCATCTCATTGCTTCATTTTCTCTTTATTTTTTTTCAAATTTCTTTAGTGTATGAAAGAGTACAGTTTAATATAGCATAGTTTAGCTTAGCAAAGATGTAGGATAGATTGGGATTTTTTTTTTTTTTTTTTTTTGTGAAGGTTTAGTTTACATTTAAAAAGGGAAAAGATGGGTACCTCAGAATCTAGTGTAGTTTGTGATGGTTGGAGTTGGTAGTGTGGAGGACTTATGGGAGGAAGTGTGTGGTGGATTTTCTTTCCACTGGGTTTTATCCAGCTGAAAGTTTCCTCCAATTCATCTATATATATTTTTTAATTTACTTTTTTTTCTTTTATTCATCCTCCACACTCATTCAGGTGGTGAGTGGGGTGTATGAATGATATTTTTTTTTTACATAGTCAACAAGTACATATATTTTTAGAGAGATTATTTTGTGATTTTTGATTTGATAAAAGTTATGAATTGTTAAAGCAACATTTTTGAGGGGTAGTATGTTCCCAAAATAAAATGTGAAAGATCACATAAGTTATTTTTGAAAGAATTCTCTATAAAAATATATAAGGATGTTTTACAATCTTTCCTTTTTCTGATCTTTTGTAAGTTTACAGGTCATTTCTCTTTTGATGTTTGATTATAAATGTAATAAAATAGAATTACTATATAGTATTATTTATAAGGAATGCTGATGGCCCAAATGGAAAATGGAACTAGGCAGAAGGGAGAGAAGAGAATGGTTATAGATTGGAAGGGGAACGACCTCCCATAAAGACAGTGGATAGCTGTACTTCTGGTGTTCCTTCCCTCACTCTCTCTTTCTACCACTGGTAGAAGTTTATAGATTACTAGGTTTCTTCTCAAGGTGAACTACCTTTCCAATATTGTCTGGTATTGGCGAGTTTTATAATTCTTGTGAAAGAAAAACACATTAATATTGTGAAAACAAAAACATTAAGATCGATCACATGTGGCATGGTACAATATCTTTGATTGTGTTCAAATTTCAAGAAAAATTCTAGTTCTGGTTCAAAATTCTTTTTGAAAAATTTTTGTATTCCAAGTTTTTTTAAGTTTTCAGGTTTGAATTATTTAATGAACAAACATTATAAAAGCATCAAACTCAGCAAAGTTTATTTTTCAGTTATTAGTCCAGTGACAGGAATACTTAAGCTGAAATTTACAAGCCATTCAAAATCTCAAAATATTCAAAATTTAATGAAAGATTTAATTTACCCTAAAATGATTAAAAAATAATAAATGATTGAGAATAATATTAATAGGTGAAACAAACAGCACAATACCTGAAAAAGAACTGCCAATCGTAAACTTCCTTTTTCTATATTAGATTTACAAAACCTACAGGAAGAACGGCTACTCTTGGAATATTCAGCTGAATAATTAAAAGCGTTCTCCCCCATTAGACCTAAAATAATCAATATATATATATATATATATATATTATATATATATATATATATATATATATATATATATATATATATATATATATATATATATATATTATATATATATATATATATATATATATATATATATCAGTTATAGTCTTGTTATCCAGCCTTTTTATAGTATTTGTTTATCCAGCCAGATAGTATTACTATCCAGCTGGATATCCAGTACAAATAAAATTCTTAATTATAAGAAAAAAATTTCAAATTATAAAAATATATATATATACAGTATATATGTCATATTTTTCTACTTAGTTCTATGTAACTATTTTTGGCTCTATGTTAAATTAATATAGATAAATTTTCAAAAATTTATTAACTTGTCCATATAACTACAAACTTGAAATGAAATATTATTTTTTTTGCAAAAAATTAAATAAATAAAATAATAATAAATTAATATATATATATATATATATATATATATATATATATATATATATATATATATATATATATATATATATATATATATATATATATATATATATATAATACACAGGGGTTGAACAAATACATGGAAACAATAGATATAAAGAGTGAATAAAAATGACAGACGAACTCAGAATAGAAGATTCTCCAAGGGTTTGCATGCGTCATGTATGATAGAAAACCTATAATATCTGTAGGAAGTTGTCAGTTTCTCCGTTTTCAATATTCTATGCTGGTACCTGTAAGGTATGCCCAAGCTTGCAGAGTTCCAAAGAGGAAAAATTGTTGGTTCCCAGATGCAGTATCCATATATATGGTCATATATTATGCTTAAAGAAAACAATTTGATAAACACTAATGTGAATATAATCAAAATTGAGTAACAGAAGATAAGCATTGCAAAGGTCTGTGACAAAAAATGAGAACAACAGCTGCAAAGGTTACTTCTAAGCTGAATACCAGTCTTGCAAATCCTTTTAAGATTCTTGATAATGCACTGGGAAACTGCCCAATTTGCCAGTATGTTGAACCAGCTATAATAATAGCATACCAATATTGAGTCAAAATTTGAAAAAAATTGAGGTATAAAAGTTTTGAACAAAGAATAATCAAAACTAAACTTTAAGGTCAATTTTTTATTTGACCTTTGACAAAAATATACATAGAATAAATGTGTTTAAGCTATTTAAGACCTTTAAAATAGGGTATAAATGAGCTTTTTATCTGTTATAGTAACTGAGAAATTACATTTTATCAATTGGCACTTCAAAAAAAATTGACCTTTGGAAAAAAATTCAGAATGTTATATCTCTGACACTAACCAAGTTAGTGACCTGAAATTAATACCATTTATACTGTCTCATCAAGGGCTACAAACCATCCAAATTTGAATATGATTTATGACAGTCACTGTCAGACTATTTATGGATTTCAAATGGAATGACCCATATATATATATATATATATATATATATATATATATATATATATATATATATATATATATATATATATATATATATATATATATATATATATATATATATATATATATATTATATTTCTTAATAGTTTTTTTAAATGAATTTTTCTAAAAGATATATTAAAAATCCAAATTTAGCCGAAAATAAGTAATAAAAATTTTTAAAAATATATACTTCATGCTACTGAAACTGGTAATTAAATAATAATAATAATAATAATAATAATAATAATAATAATAATAATAATAATAATAATAATAATAATAAAAACGCATTGTCTGGGGATACAGGGGGTAAAGCCTTGAAAAACAAATGTTCCTCTGCTATGTATATATCATGTCTAAATTGCGCCCATACCTAGTAAGAGATAAAGATTTTATAATATTCAATTTGAATATCAAATAAAACTTTGTTAAATTACGGGCAACTCACCTGATCTTAGGAATTACCAAGGTTTCTAATCCAAGTTAAAAAGTTTCATAAACATTGAAGAATGCTGGAATGAATTGAATGTTAACAATGAAATAAAATACCCTAATTTTCCTATTCATATGTATGCTTAAGTAAAATCCACTTTAGTACAATGATACGAGGAAGGAAATAAAAATAACAATGTACTTATAAATAACAAATCATTTGGATAGCTAGTCTTTGAATAAATTTAATCACAAATTATGTTCAAATTCTGGATAAAAACATACCACATTACACTCCAAAGATACGAATATCAGCTGATGAAGTATGTACCCATTTATATAGGCAGGGTTGCTAGATAATTTAAAAAAATGTAGCAAGATGAATTCCAAAATGTAGCAAAATTAAAACAAAATAGCACAAAGTATTAACCAAAGTTTATCGTAAAATGGAAAACTTTGGTATATACAAAGTTTACAATATCGTTACCTTTGGTATATATATATATATATATATATATATATATATATATATATATATATATATATATATATATATATATATATATATATATATTATATATATATATATATATATATATATATATATATATATATATATATATATATATATATATATATATATATATATATATATATATATATATATATATATATATATATATATAGAAATTAATATATTTTATGTAAATTAAAATATTTACTTATTTTATTAATTTTGTTTAAATCACGAAAACAAAATATCCATTTGAATGACAGCATTCTATGTGACAGACTTTGCATGTGATAAGTATATTTTATTAAATTAGTCAACGCCCTTCTAAGAAAATTATTTCCTATTAAATTTTTTTTAGTAGAAACTTGGAATTGTGTTTAGATGAATGGGCCCAGCATATTTCTGACGGAGAGAAAACTTACTCGGAAGATATTTTCTTTAGCCCATTTTAGACTCTAATGATTTTGATCAAGTTTGTTAGGTCTTTTGTATGTGCTATAACTAATTAACATTTATAATTTTAACAATTTCCTTTCCGAGTCTAGAATTTCTAATAAAAACCTACTTGAGAGGTTAAATTAGTAAACCTGAATTTGATTATTATATAAATAAATGATCCGCTATAAAAACTCTAAATCTTGTAGTGGACAATAAGTGATCCAACTTTTATCATGCAAATTGGTCTATTATTTTCTTCTTTTCCTTACTTGTGGAATGACGACAGAACGTTTACATTTTTTGTTTTTGCTACAATTAAAATGTTTATTTTAATGAATTTTTATTTTTTATATATGAAGGAGAGGTTTATTATTTTGTTACAAGTAAAATAAAGGTTTTTAGTTATTATCCTTATTTTATTTCTATCTATAATGGAGTATTTCTTAAAATTTATTTTTAATATTTCCAAATTTCCACCAGAGAAAGGAGCGAATTGGGATCATTGTCAGATTAAAGGCCGACATATTCCGAAACACGGTGTTTGAAGGTGTTTAAGTTATAGAAAATTGGGAAAATAGATGAAGGAAGTGTGTTCCAGACTTTATCAGTAGAATACATGTGAGATTGAGCATAGTGGTTAAGTCTGGGGGTCAGAGAAAGGAGGAGACAGTGTAGAAAAATGTATCACACTAGCTCTTCTCAAAGGAGGAGGTATGCGACGAGAAAGTTCAGAAGAGCAGTGTCAGTTGTAATAGCGATAGTGCAGAGAAAGTGACGAAACAATTCGACTGGCAGAAAGAGATTGGAGAGAATTCTTGAGAGTAGGAGAATTGATAAGACGAAAAGCCCTAGACTCCACTATTTCTTAGAGAGCTGTATGAGTGGAACTACCCCAGATGTGTGAGGCGTACTCCATACAGGGATGAACAATACCCGTATAAAGAGCAAGAAACTGGGGTAGTGTGAAGAAGTTCTGAAGGCGCCTCAGAACACCCAACCTCTTTGAAAGCTTGTTTAGAAAGAAGTAATGTGATCTTTCCAAGAAAGATCACTAGAAAAAGAAATACCAAGAATATTAAGGAGAGATGAAAGTTTGAGTTGTGTGTTTTCGAAGAAGATATCCACTTAGTGGAAGAATTGAGTTTTTGAGGCACTGAAATACGAGATAGATCTGAGGTTAGTTGCTCCAAGGCTACCCTCTTTGCGTCTATTAACTGCTGTTGTTACAAGTAACAAATAATGTTGTTGCATTACTATTTCATAGTGAAAAGAGTAATAAAGGATGGAGTCATCTCCATAGGAGAGGATAGTAGATGAAGTAATAGAGAGAAGGTTATTAATGAAAAGTAGAAAAGTGTTGGGGATAGGACAGATCCATGAGGAACACAATTATCAACAGCATCTATAGAACGACCAGAAAGGAAATCAGAGAAAAGGGTAGATTTCGAAAGAGGTAAGTTTGGAAATCAAAGCTTTGTGTCAGACTCTATCGAAAACTTTCATATGTCCAGTGCTACAGCAAGAGATTCACCGATATGCCGAAGAATGGATGACCAAGAGTTTCTTACGAAAGCCATATTGGTGATCGGAGATAAGATTAGAAGAATTGAGATGTTTCCAAATCTTCCTGTGAAGGATAGATTCGAAAACTTTAGAAAGAAAGTAGGTTAAAGTTATTAGACGGTATTTGGAGGGTTGAGAGGGGATTCCCCCTTTTTCGGCATAGGTTGAATGAGCGCTCGTTTCCATCAAGAAGGAAAGGTTGAAGTAGAAAGACATAGACGAAATGTCATATTTTGTCATTTTCGGATGCAGAAATGGAACTTTCGTCAGGTGCGGATGCGAATATATATAATTTGGAAGTGCGAATGTGGATATTAATTTTGATGAGGATGCTCCGCGGATGCGATGCATCAATATATATATATATATATATATATATATATATATATATATATATATATATATATATATATATATATATATATATATATATATATATATATATATATATATATATATATATATATATATATATATATATATATATATATATATATATTTTTTTATTTTTTTTTTTTTTTTTTTATTAAAATATGAATTAAAAATACGTGTTTTTTAACCAACCAAGAAAATAAAGTAACCCACAAACCAAATAGATTAGAAATTAGAAAATTATAAAGGTAAGAGATTATTTTTTTTAAATTCATATTTTAATATAAAAAAATACAGTTCTACATTTAGACAAATTTTTCTTTTAAGGCAATGTTTATAACGAGCAAATTTGAAGTAAAAGTTGCTAGAAAAATTGCCAGATCCGCAAGAAAAGTTCAAGGTCCGCATCACGAAAATTTAGCAGAGAAAATATAAGGAATTGAATTTTTGATAATATTTATTTCCGTATTTATAAAGAAATTTGCATTATCTTTATTTTTCACGAATTCACGGTACTTTTTCTTATTTTTACTAAATGGTAAAAAGACAATAAAACTTTAAAATATTCTGAAATTTATAAACAGAAAACAACACTAAATTTATAATTAGTTATGCCTTCTTAGAGCGTCATCTTTTAATGAAATCAATAAGCATATAAAATATAAATAACTAACTCGAGAATATATTATATATATATATATATATATTATATATATATATATATTATAATATATATATATATATATATATATATATATATATATATATATATATAAAAAATGAATATATAAAGTTTTGACCACCACTAATAAATATGCTCAGGTTGGTAGAGTAAGTAGCTTATGCAATATGATTTATATATTATATATAATATATATTATATATATATATATATATATATATATATATATATATATATATATATATATATATATATATATATATATATATATATATATTATATTTGGGAACTTAGATTTAAAAAAAAATTGTAAAATATGAAAGGCTAAATTATTCTATTCTGATTAATTTTAATGCCATGCATCTTTTGGGTGCTAAAATAGAATAATGCTTTTTTAAAAAAAATAAAAAAAAAATTTATTTTTTTAATTTATTGTCAACTTCACAATTTCTTTTCATTTATTTTACATTTAAAATAACCTTTATCCTATTTATTTTTTATTTATAAAAAAAATTAATCTTCCTCTATGTTGTAATGACTCCAAACATCAATCCATTCTTTTCATAATGCACCAGAATCTATTCGGTCTTCACTTAAAGCCTATGGTTTTAGGTGACCGAAATGAATACTGCGTATAAAATTGCATTATTGTTTGTTTCATTGTCTTAAGTAACAAATAGGGCAATAATTGTTCTCATACTTTTACATAAAATCTTAATCACAATAAACGAAATGGCAAGTCTATTTTTAGGTTAATTACGTCAGTTATCAAAATAGACTTCCTTTATGAGGAGGCACATCTTTAAATATATATATATATATATATATATATATATATATATATATATATATATATATATATATATATATATATATATATATATATATATATATATATATATATATATATATATATATATATATATATATATATATATATATATCCCATCGTAATATATATTATGCGATCACTTTTCATTTGAATAATAAACTAAACACAATTAATGAGTTAGGCCCGGTCTATACGACTTCGGAAAAGAAGGCTCAATTTTTCTCACTTTTTGAATCGAGCGCGCTGTCTATGTAGTTCAAGTCTATGGCAGAAGCAGATGCATATAGACTTTTACTACAGTTAAAGTCTATGAGCAGATGTTAAAAAAATCGCAAGTAGCCCAATATAATATTTTTCCTGCGATTATTGATTTATGGGTAGCCCAATCTGGCAACCCTGATTTGAAGAAATCGGCAAACAACTTCAAACATGAAACGACAATCTTCAACAACAATGAACGAAAATTGCATAATTGTGTACATATTATCGTGTTACAAATATCGCACATAGAGATATGATATGGGAATGCTAAAAACGGAAAAAAGATATTTAAATTTTTCAATTAAAAAATTTATATATTTTATAAAAATTAATTTGGCATTTAATATATATATATATATATATATATATATATATATATATATATATATATATATATATATATATATATATATATATATATATATATATATATATATATATATATATATATATATATATATATATATATATATATATATATATATATATATATATATATATATATATATATATATATATATATATATATATATATATATATATATATATATATATATATATATATATATATATATATATATATATATATATATATATATATCCTTACATTTTTTGCTTTAGAACAGCGGTTCCCAACCTTTTTTTCCTTTCGTACCCCTTCATAATGTTCCGTACCCCTTCGTACATAGACAAATCCAATATATATATATATATATATATATATATATATATATATATATATATATATATATATATATATATATATATATATATATATATATATATATATATATATATATATATATATATATATATATATATATATATATATATATATAATATATATATATAAAGTGAAGACCCCTGGGAGAGAGTGTTTGGAGGTTGGTTTGAGAACGATGCTGGTCCTACTGAAAGGGTGAAAACCCTACCTGAAGAGTCTGGATAGGACTCATGGACCGGCATGGGGACCGGCGAGCCGAAGAACTTGATCTTTTGGAGGGCTCTGTTAGAACTTCTTCAAGCAGATGGGGAAAGATGCTGGTTCCACTGACAGGGTGAAAACCCTTCCTGGGATAGGATATAGATATATATAATAGATATAGATATATAAAAGGGATGGAGGCAAGCATATGGATCGGCCTTTTTTAAAGGTATCGCTCTTATGAAAATATTTGGTATCGCTCCATCTTTAATATATATATATATATATATATATATATATATATATATATATATATATATATATATATATATATATATATATATATATATATATATATATATATATATATATATATATATATATATATATATATAATTTTTTTTTTTTTTTTTTTTTTTTTTTTTTTTTTTTTTTCTTTTTCATTCTTTTTTAATTAAGCTATATATTTTTTGGCGTACCCCTAATCGATAGCAGGCGTACCCCCAGGGGTACGCGTACCCCAGGTTGGGAACCGCTGCTTTAGAAGATAAAACTATTTATGGTTTTTACATTTTGCTTCTTTGTAGATAAAACTATGGTTTTTTAAATTATCAAATATGCCCTAAAGCTTGATACCCTTTTGAATACCAACATCAAATTTGTTGTTGCTACTTTTTAACATGGTAGGGCACTTAGACTTGCGCTTTTGCTCTAACCACGTTGGTAACTAGATTTAAAAATGTAACAGTGGTTATAAATATTATATCTCCCACATCGATGAAACGTAATGTATTAACTACTTAATAACCTTTCTTTGTATATTTATTGTTTTTTTGGATATTACGAAATTAAATTTAAGCTCTTGTAGAATTCTTTTAGAACTTGACTTTTAGACAGTCTGCTCTATTATAAATTTGCCTAGTTTGATTTTAATTATTTGATAAAAAGTAGACCTGTTAGGCATTCTATTGGGTTTAAAATTTGACTTTACTATCTGACATTAACTGTTAAAAAGTTCTAATTTGTAGCTTGAGTTAGGATTTATTGCCCTGCTATTTGAAAGGCAATTGTTCTGTTTGAAAGGTACCCTTGTTTATTAAAGACACACTAATGTAAATATAGTCTTTAACGTTCATAAGGCGCAAATTCCTAGGAGAACTTTTAGGAAATCAAGAAAGTTACAGTTTTAAGTTTGGCTTTAGAAACTCCTTTAATTTTCAGTGAGTAATATTAGACGTTTTATTGAATTTAATTACCCTTTTCTTTAGGCTAATATATCTTAATTTGGTTTATGCTTCTTTAAAAATAGGACAAACAGTCACAATACTGTTTAATTAAGTCTTCAGGAATTCCTATAAAAAGTAATTCCGCATAATAATAATAATAATAATATATATAATATATATATATATATATATATAATATATATATATATATATATATATATATATATATATATATATATATATATATATATATATATATATAGACCACCGGGCCATGGCAAACCCCAGCTAAAACCGGGTTTGCCTGCCGGGTTAAAAAGGGCAAATTATACTTAATAATGGTGGATTAAATCAAACAAATATATAAGAATAATTATATATATATATATATATATATATATATATATAATATATATATATATATATATATATATATATATATATATATATATATATATATATATATATATATATATATATATATATTTTTTTATTAGTTTATTAATATTTATATATTTATATATATATATATATATATTATATATATATATATATATATATATATATATATATATATATTATATATATATATATATATATATATATATATATAATATTATATATATGATTAAACAATAATGATGCACACTCCCTTGATCCTATTTGTAAATTTTTTTGGGTGTGGCTATCTTCCAAATGTCTTAATCAATAGAGACAATAAACGATTAATCTCATTGATTATTTTGTCGCTTCATTAGTTTCAGGTAATAAAATTTCCTTATTTTCTTTTCCTTTTAATTTTAGCTATCTTCCTCTTTTATTGTTTTGCTTAGTTGTCTATTTAATTTGCATGTTATTAAGTTACTTTTCTAAGTACTTTATTTTTATTTGTTAATTAAGGATTAAAATATTCTATTGTAGTCTTAATTATTACATTAGTATCGATCTTAAGCTGTTCCCTTTGTCACTTGGGCTGATGGGGATGCAGCCCATTTTCTCAAAAAAATTTGAGGATGATAAATATGGCGGCAAAATAACAATTAAGATATTATGTGTAAATATATATAGAAATAATATTCAAGCTAAGTGCAAAGGAAGTATTACTTATATTGGTTCGATGATTTTATAATAATTTCATTTTTTTATAATTTTATCTTTATAATTTATCTCATATGGAAATTCTAAAGGCAATTGCAAAGAATCTCAATTTTTCCTGTAAAACATAGATTTTCATGAAGGACGAAAATTTTTGGTCAGGGGGAAAGAGGGAGGGGCAAGCTAATTATGTACGGGCCTGTACACACACACACATACATACACACACACACATATATATAGATATATATATATATATATATAATTATATATATATAT
>SEYY01003380.1:0-13925 GCA_009176605.1 Armadillidium nasatum
ATATATATATATATATATATATATATATATATATATATATATATATATATATATATATATATATATATATATATATCATTTTTTTTCCCCTTTTTTAAGTTATTGAGTCATAAACATCTTGCAGTTTTCTATTTTCATATATGAAATGTTTTAACATTAGAAAAATAGAGTTAGAAGACACATGGGCCTATCGAAACTGGCCCAGTCAAAATAATTAATGATAATACAAATACATGCAACAAGGATTAGGTCTATCCTATCCCTAGTTTTTTTTTTTTTTTTTTTTTTTTTTTGCACAGAAAAAAATTAATATATCAATAAAAATTTCCATTCTTTTCTTTATTTATCCTCAATTTGGCAAAAATTATCTAATTTAAATTTAACAAAATATATATATATATATTTTTTATATATTTTTATTTATGCATTATCAAAAAGTCGAAAAGCCGGAGCCAGTTTTATTATCAAAAGTCCAAAAAGCCACTGGCTTTTGGCTATTTGTAACAACCCTGGACAAGGAAGACAAAAGAGAACCCACCCAAGCTTAGCATAAATCTCTTTGATGGGCCCAGACACAGGCTTTAAATATGAACTACTAAACACAGAAGGAAAATCTGATGGTGGCAAGGAATTCTATAGAACCAAAGTGGCTTTAAAGACTTTGTACTAAAAGTAAGACTGGAATTACCAATCTCCACACAAAATTGTTTAAGGCAATACACTTTGGCCTATGAGGGTGTTGCAACTGTGGTGGAATGTGAGCGGTTAACTCTCTTAAGTGCTTGCAGGTGTAGTGTCTACAAAAAATAGAAATAT
This sequence comes from Armadillidium nasatum, assembly GCA_009176605.1. Taxonomy (NCBI): domain Eukaryota; kingdom Metazoa; phylum Arthropoda; class Malacostraca; order Isopoda; family Armadillidiidae; genus Armadillidium; species Armadillidium nasatum. Next base: position 817 of record SEYY01003380.1, read on the forward strand.
GGCACTAATGACAGAAGGTTAAAAGAGCTACAATGTAGGACATAGTTTGATCTAAATGCTTTAGACTTAAATTTATCCAAAAGAAGAATGCAACTGGATTTTCTCCACAAGTGAGAACAGTACACGATGCATAGTTAGAGTAACTGTGCGGAGGGAGAAATAAGCTTTAACAGCCTGAAAAGAACTCCCAGCTACTTTGGTCACACCTCACCAACCAATGTGGTATGTAAGGTTCATTTTAAATATTTAGACAAATAATTTTGTTTTTCAGATGTAACTATTGGAGATCAGAAAGTATGGTATTTTTGAGAGTAAATATATTTGCATTATTTATATTAATGCAATAAATATACCAATGAAATGACTGGCATTTGCATTAACATAAGCCTGAAGTCTGTTGTTAGATCTTGCTTTAAAGAACCAATATTTGGGTATAATCTAAATCTTCAGCAAACCATACAGTCTAAAATTGCCCAGTTTGTAATCCAAAGGCTTAAGGTTGAGGCTGTCAGATAGACAATTGCAAAAAGTCAAAAAATGGGGAACACTGTCAAAGCCAAGCTTGAGGAGACCTTGCTCTATGTGCTAGCACTGAATCCTATTGAAAAAATGGATGTCTGTTACCCCAATCATAATTCACTCCCCACCAAACCATCAAAAAAGCTGGATGATGGCTTCTTTGGACTTGTGATATGAGTTCTACAGCTTCTTTAGATAACCTAGCATACATCCTATCACTATGTTAAAACTCTTCCACAATAAAAATAGTTTCATCTGTAAGAGAACTTTTTTGGTACTAAACATGCGCATATTCAGCCAACTGACATTTTGACTTTCTCTCTTATCTTCTTTGGGACATCAGAGTAAATATTCAGTACATTTCTTGTTAACCCTTAACCTTAAGTCTTAAGGATGCTGAATGTGAGATTATAAGGTATATGCATTTCATGTGACAATTTTTTGTTTACAAAGAGAATTTCACTCAATTCAAGTCTTTACAGAAGGGGTTCCCAACCATTTTTTGCATGAGAACTCCCTGAGCCCTAACTTATAATATTTTATAATGGAACCCTTAGCTCATATGATGGACCCTCGAAATAACATTTTCCTTTGAGGATCCCTTCAAAGCTTCTATGATTTCCTGGGGGTCCATGTGGACCCCAGTTGGAAAATGCTGTAAAATTTACAGCTTTGACAGCCTGCAGCGTTCGTACAAAATAAGGCCTACCAGATCTATGCTGATCTTTAACATCATCAGTGTCTTTGTATATCTATATCATTATATGGCATAATAAATAAACATAGGTGTTAGTACCTTGCAGTTACAGTCTTGAAAATAATACTTTTTTCTTTGTTATACTTATGTTACACAACAACAGCAACATGGTTTTGTTTATCTTTTCACTACATAATTACTTAATATGTAATTAACAAAATAAGTGTCTAAGCTTAAAGAGTGAAGGTTAAATATTGACAACCATATGTATCGCCTTGAATATACTAATTTCTTACTGGGCAATAGAACCTTCAATTTTATTAACTGTATTTTTGGTTGTGTTGATATATATATATATATATATATATATATATATATATATATATATATATATATATATATATATATATATATATATATATATATATATATATATATATATATACCATAAAATAGGGTAAAACTAACCAAAATTTTGAAAATTTCAATTTTCAATAACCTCTGTACAAAATTTTAAAATGGCTATTCAGCAGTGCATTTTATTAATATAAATGGATGAAACTACCATTTTAGATTATTTGAAGAGAAAAAAAAAATGTGTTTGAACTGAAATTTTTGATAAAAATCAAAGATATGTATGGGAGAAAAAATTAATGCAAATTTGTCAAAATGACTTGATAATTCAAATGAAGAATTTTCTCAAGAAGCAGAGGGGGACAGAGCACCATTACTGAAAAACCTGATGTAACCCTATTAAACTACGTTATAAAGGGGACTAAGATTCAGATTGTTTCATTATACAATAATTTCTTATCCAAATTTCATTAACCTTATTCTATTGTTTTAATTTATATTTGTCTATATTTTATAATAAATTTTTTCTTTTTTTTTGTTGAAATAAAATGATATAAACAGGCATAAAAAAAAAACTGATCTCAAAACTTGGACAGTGGCCATTATATTAAAGAAAGAAGCTCGTAAGGTACATATGATAAAGAATTTTTTTTATTTATTATTATTTTTGTTAAGAGTGTTTATTAATTTTGTTTTGTTATGGCTAGGGTTCTTAATTATTATTTATGAGGAGACAGAATTATTCTTATTTTAGGCCTTATTTATTATTTTATTATTTAGTTGTTTAGGAACTCATGATATATTAATTTCTTATTTATAAATAGTTAAGAAGAAATAAGATTAATGATAGTATTTCTTTTTTAGGGCTTCTTATGCTTAGTCAAGACCCATACAAATAAATTGGAAAATTGGAACATTTTGTAATACTCTATAAATAGAGCTTATTGTATCCCTCCCTATTTACCCTATTAACCTACTAACTAATAGATAGTAGAATTACCGTAAATATAAAAATTCATCATAAAAGGAAAATTTAAGTTTAGTCTTTTTCTATAATCTATTGAAGATTAAATATATTTATATTTTTATAAAGGTTTATAAGGTCTCAGGAAAGGAATATTTGAGTTGTTAAGGTTATTTCTACTAGAAAATTCTTAAAAATAAATATAATTTTATAAGTGTTATCATCATTTCACCACACAGCCCGGTCCCATAAAATAGGACTGGCCTTAGGGAAGGTCTATTCGGCTTCATCTACCGGCGAACTTCTTTGTACGTTATAAAAACTGAATAAAAGAGTTAAATTGAATCATATAGACCTTTCGTAATAGAAGTGCAACTAAAAGCATTTAAATAAGTAAAAACCAAGAAGAAAATTCCCCTCAAAAAACGAGGGCGCCAAAAATAGATTTCTTCTTGACCTGATCTGAACCAATCTCTCTCTCTCTCTCTCTCTCTCTCTCTCTCTCTCTCTCTCTCTCTCTCTCTCTCTCTCTCTCTCTCTCTCTCTCTCTCTTCTCTATATCTTCTTCCCCTCAAAATCTTTCCTTGTGATATTCTCATCTTAGTTAATGTTCTTCTCTGTGTAGGGTCCCTCCTTTGCTATCCGCTAGGCTCCCCCTTACATAGAGTTTTTCATTTGGCGCCCGAACAGGGACCGGGTTGTGTGAATAATATTGCCTTAGATATTTAATATTCGATTATTGATTCGTGTACAGTTTCATGCGACTTGTTATTAATCATTGATAGAAGTTGTTGTATATTTCAATAATTTAACACCATGGATATACCTCTTTCTTTATCATTGAAGGATTACCTTAATTCAGTAATTCTTGACACACACCACCACCACCACCACTACCACAAACTCAGACGATACTGTAGTGGTTGTGGAGGCAGTAAATAAAATTATTGGAGATTTAACCCATAAGTATAATACTATTTCGGAAAAATTAGAAAGGAAGGTAGAACATGGGACATCAGAGATGGGTGCACAAGGGTCTGTAATGGGGTTAGATTTTGTTCCTCCCGTCCCAACGTATAATACACTTCCTAGGACTACAGGACTAAACCCTTGCATGACATTGCCCTTTGAAACCCAATTACCTATGACTTTGTCCACAGATACACTATTGGTTAATACAGTAGTAAGTAGAGGTAATATTCCGGCAGTACTTGGCATGACATATTTTCCTGAAGTTTCTCATAGTATTAGCAGTAGCACTGTGTCTTTTTCTGAAGTTCCCCGTAGCATTGGTAGTGGAGGTAGCATTAATAATGCGGCTTTGCATGTTAATAACAGGGTAGAGGAACATAAAACAAACATGGGAGAAAATAGTAGTAGGATAGTGCATGAATCAGAGATGGGAATAATGAAACAACAGTTATCCTTATTAATAAATGCAGTAAGTATGTTAGCTGAATTAGTAAAGAATACACAAAGGCCTAAAGCGGTACCACCTGGTAAGTATTCATATGAGGCCGGTCAGGATTTGAGTAAGTTCTTTGTTCAGTTTGAAAATTTTTGTCAGTACCATTATTCAGGGTCACAGAAACATTGGAGCCAACTTTTGGAACGTTATTTGGAAGGATCTTTCCTGAAATTGTATTTGGTTATAAACAAAACAGCTGATTCCTATTCAGAAATAAAGAGCATCATGTTAAGATGGTTCCAACAAGAAGAACGCCATAAGAATAATAGAAGACTCCAAGAGTTTATGAATGCAAATAGACTCCCAGGGGAAAGCATAAATATGTTGGCTCTAAGACTAGAACAGCTTGCGAGTAAGGCCTTCCCTGGAGTGGATGTTAGAAATCATGATGCATTGCGTACAGCCTTTCTCTTAAGCCTCCCAACTTATATTGAGAAGAAAGTAAGGGAGTATATTGTTCAAAATGAAGTGTTGACTAACCGAAAAGTCCCTTGGGAACAACTCGTGTTACTTGCAGATCAATATGAATATGACTTATAATATTCAACAACATAGATCAACTATTGAACCTCCCGGTGAACATGGATAGTAGTGTGGAAGTAATTAACATTGACACTGTGATGGTCAAACAACCATCATGGTCAGATATCCTTCGAAAAAAATCATTGGTTCAACCAATGCAAACAGACATTGTGGATTTAAAAGGCGGAGTGAGTCCGAAAACTAATGGAAATCCATCAGACATACAAGTACTTTCTTGTATTTATTGTGGGATTAAAGGTCATAAAATGGATGAGTGTTACAAATTCTTGGGAGTGTGTTCCTATTGCAAGAAAAAGGGACACATACGATCTGAGTGTAGAGCAACCCAATCACCACAAAGACCATTGCCGAAATCTAGGAATAGATTGTCCATTTTGCAAGGGTCCACATTTTGGGATTGATTGTGATAATAGAAAATTGTACAACAACAATAATAATAATACCCAAAGTTTGGGAAAGACAAACCCTATGGAGCCCCATGGAATACAAGAAACGACAAGGAAATTGAATGACCCCACAACCCCTGAAATAAGCTCTTCGGTTTTTGTTAATAAAGGGGCACGTTCAAAAACACGGTTCATTGATGAATGTGGATTTTGTGGATCCGCTCATTATGAGGGACATTGTTTAGAAGAAGAACCGTTAAACTGATAACCTCCACAGATAAGAGCCAACCTGTGGGGACGACCATTAAGACAACAGATAAGGCTCAACCTGGTAATACATCCAAAACAGGAGTTTCGGATGATAATGATCTCGCTGTGATTGATATAAATTTATGCCGAGCAGATATAGAGCCCTTAGTAATTAATATAGCTCTTGGTTCAAAAATCTTCAGAATATTATGACTGTATGATTGATACTGGAGCTGGAGTAAGTCTTGTTAGTTCAGCTGTTCTCCTTAATAGACCAGATCTCAGGTTGCTCCCGTCAACCGATGTCTCCGCAATAAGTGGATTTGGTAACAGAAATAGAATCAGTATTGACCAATTAATAGAATGCCCTATTGTCTTTCGAATGCGGTATTAAAACAAAAATAGTTAAACTATATATAGTTCCCCAAGAATTCATGGATCCATCATATTGTACTTGGAGCAATTTCTTTGAAAGAAAATAACCTTTTGCCAGATATGACCAGTAGAGAACTTAATTCATAGAGAACAAAATACTTTGACTATTTTAGCCAAGGACATTAGCAGAAAAATACCTTTTTATAACTGTATCACCACGGATTCTGTTTTAGTGCCCCCTAATCAATGTAAACTTATTTCCATTGTTATCCCGCATTCCAGAGATAAGACTATGGATTACCCTATAATTGAATTTATCGGAGTGGATCACCCAGTTTTGGAATTTATTCCAGGGATTTTAGATATTAGAGAGAAAACTCAAATGATAGCGGTATTAAATTTATCCGAGAAAGACCAATACTTCCGCAAACATGCTTTGATTGGAAAGGTCACTCCGTTTGAAGACAATTTTGTAGTTCCCATCAATAGTAATCAGATTTCATTAACCAGTGAAGATCTAGGAAATTATTGGACCCCTGAACGACTTATTGAAGAATTTGAAATCAAAAATTTACCATTAACAGAAGATCAGCAAAGTATATTGATCAACATTTTGTTGAAACACTCGAATGCACTGAGTCGTGGTGATAATGATGTGGGGATAGCTACCAATATCACCCATCATATTGACTTGGAAACCAATAAACCTATTAGAATACCAGTTCGAAGATTCCAAGGGCCTTTGGCTCCAGGAGATTGAAGGGGAGTGCAAAGAATTACTAGAAAGTAATATTATTAGACCAAGTCAGTCTCCTTATTCTGCTCCGGTAGTACCGGTCCGCAAACCTGATGGAAAACTCCGACTGTGTATAGACTACCGCAAATTGAACGAAGCTACTAAAACAGACTCTTTTCCTCTCCCTAATTTAATAGATATGATATATAATATGTACGGACAAACTTTCTTTTCTACAATAGATCTGGTAAAGGGGTACTACCAGGTAGCCATGGATCCAGAAAGCATAGAAAAGACAGCATTTTCTACCCCTTTTGCCCAATATGAGTACTTAAAGATGCCCTTTGGGGTAAAGAATGGCCCCGCCACTTTCCAAAGGGGAATGATGCTAGCATTAGCAGGGTTACCGTGGACAAATGTAATGGTATATTTGGACGACATCATTGTCTTGGGGAAAACCATTGAAGAACATTTGAATACTTTACAACAAGTTCTAGCAGCCCTGGAAGCAAATGGCTATAAACTAAAGCCCAGCAAAACAAAACTGTGCCGGAAGGAAGTGGAATTTCTGGGGCACCACATATCCAAACAAGGTATTATGCCTTTGGAGAAAAACTTGAGTGGAGCTTTAAGCTTCCCAATACCATCTACCGTTAAACAATTACGCCAATTTCTAGGAATGGTGAATTTTTACCGGCGTCACATTCCTAACTGTTCAATTCTCGCTAAACCCTTGTCATCTCAAACTGGGGGTAAAAAGGTCATATGGAACCAAGAATGTCAGTCTGCTTTTGAACAACTGAAAGCAGCTTTAGTCAGTCCAGAGTTGTTGGGATTTCCGGATTACAACCCCGAGGTTTCACCCCTTGAATTACACGTTGATGCTTCCGATCCTTGGAGCTGGGGCATGTCTGTCACAACTACAAGAAGGAGTTCGGAGACCTATAGCCTACATATCAACCACCTTTAGTGGTGCACAAAAAAATTACAGCACTATAGATAAGGAATTGGCAGCCTTGCGATGGGCGGTGAAGTCATTAAAGGCATTCCTCCGAGGAGTAAGGTTCATTATATTACACTGATCATATGCCTCTTATTTATTTACAAAACATGAGTTTAATTGATGGCCGATTGGCACGCACTATGGAAGAACTCTATGAATTTGACTTTGAAATCCGCCATATTGTGGGAAAAAATAATACCGTTGCTGATGCACTATCACGATCTCCATGCTCTTCTGTACCAGAATCGGATAAAATGTGCACTAATCTTAGTGGATACATTCCAGAGGGATTCCAATTGGTGGAAGTTTCTGGCGGTGGAGACGCCATGTTCAAATGTTTTTCTTTGTATTTATATGATTGTGACACATATCATCATGAATTACGTCTACAAACAGTTGATGAATTACTTAAAAATATTAATAAATATAAATTGGCTAACAGACATATTAGAAAACAACTTAGATTGATGAAATTAGATGGACAAGTTCCAATACCGGAAATAATAGAGGCTTTCAGTCAATTATACAAAACCAAAGTGGTTATTTATTATAATGATAAAAATCCGCTAATTTACGGAAGTAAGTTTACTGATAAAATCTGTACTATGAAGTGTCTAGCGGGTATCCATTATAATTTTCTCAAACCCATTGAAATAGTGAATAACCGAATTAAACCTGATGTTATTATACAAATAAATGCTATTCAACCCTTAATTGATAATACCTTCTCCTCCCTTAGACTCAAACATAAACGTTACTGAAATATTAACCGATCAAAAAACAGACAAAGTAATCATCTCATTGGTCAAATCATTAAAAGACAAGTCCTTTAAAAATAAACTGGCCTAAACATATATCACTGTTTAGACCTCATGTAAATAATATAGTAATTGAAAATGAAGTATTATATTATAAAAATAAATCCAAAAAATTCCTTTTTGTAGTTTCATTAAATTTATTGATTACACTAGTTGTAAATTTACATTTTAATTGTGCCCATATAGGACGCAACAAAATGATAGATTTGGTATATCGCCACTTTTGGCATCCTCGAACTAATCAGATCATATCGGATGTGGTTAAATGTTGCCCTTTATGTCAAAAATTGAAGACTTATTCAACAAACATCACGCCCCCTATGATTAAAATAATAGCCAGTCATCCCTTTGATCTTGTCGCGATGGATCTAATACAGTTTCCTCTTACCAACTCTGGATATAAGTATTGTATTGTTTTTATAGACCACTTTTCTAAGTGGGCTGCAGTGATACCGATTAAAGACAAAAAGGGGAATACCGTAGCTTCCATGTTGAAACACAGGATAATGACATTTTTACCAAGAGTACCACTTCGAGTATTAACTGATAACGGAGCCGAATTTATTTCGTCTGAATTCCAAACTGTTTTACAAGAATTCAATGTCAAACATGTTAAAACCTCACCATTGCATCCTTCAAGTAATGGCATTTGTGAGAGATTTAACCGTAGTCTCATTCAATTGTTAAAATGTCTCGCCTTAGAGAATCCAACTAATTGGGATTCAGAAATACCATCTTCGATGTTAATTTATAACAACACTTATCATAGTGCATTAGGCACTTCACCTTCAGATTTCCTATTAAAAAGACCACATGATTTATCAGTGAATGCTTTCCCTAAATATTGGGATTCAGGCAGTTTAAATTTTAAACCATACAAGATCGGTGATAAAGTTGCTAAAAAGGTGATTTTCAAAGGACATAGTACCAAAAATAAATTTCAGAATAAATGGGAAGGCCCATACATGATAGTACAAGTAAATGAAAATGAGTTAACATACAAAATTGAGAGGACCCACTCAGGTAAGAAAGAACAGGAAAAAGTACATTATAGCCACTTGAGGAAATGGGTAAGTGTACCTTCATACTTATTACGGAACCAAACTTTTAGACATTATTTCTTTGAAGATGCTGAAACAGATAAGGAAGTAGAAAATAGTATTATTGAAGAAGTTAGGGGTATTTCTGGAGATCAAGATTTAAATAGTGGGGAAAGAAGTAGTTATAGTAGTACTGATATGTTGGATGGAGTAGAGATAGAGGTAAACGAGGAAGAGGATGACTTTTTGGGATTCTCTGGGGGTAATCCTTTACCTGTAGAAGTTTATAATAGGTTACCTAACTTATTAGAACAACTTGTAGAACTTAACCAGTTGCCTGTAGAAGTAGAAAAGGGTGGTAGTAACATTAATGATAATGATATTTCAAATATTAGTGGTGGGGAACTTTCATTTGTGGGTTTTACTGCTCCTACTACTACTCCTACTAGATCTACTAATATATTAATGCATGATTCCATTATTTACACTCAGTCACCTCAAGGACAACACATATTAAACGCCAGACACTATGGTGGTGTCAGTGGTGTCAGGACTTCCTCCCACTCTAGTATAGAAGATGCGTGTAGTTCCCGTAGTACTGAAAAAAATCAAGGTAGTTTAGATTTTCGTAATAGTTTTGATCTTGACTCAAATTTTAGTTTAAAATTCCACCCTGTTTCATATGCAGGAATGTCATTTATAGATAATTTGTTAGGAGAGTCTGATAATTCTAATAATAGTCATACAAAGAATAGATCAAACGTAACTAATGATTCAGAGAACACAAATTCTTTTTCTGGATTTTCCAAATCTTTTTCACCTAATCCGAGATTGTTAGAAATGAATAAACTCAATTATAGTATTACTGAAGTTGAATTAAAAAATTATTCAGATTTATCCAGCGATGATTCTATCATGGGTGAATTCATAGAAGATGACATTTATTTTCATGATAATGAAATTGACAATTCTTATAATAATGGTACCGAAGAAAATTGCGAGATAAATAGACCTTTTACGAGATCCCGCGGAGATGTACCAACTTATCCTAATGTATTAAATACCGCGTTAGAATATCAATTGAAAAAAGGAAAATAATAAAACAAAAAATGAGTTGTATTTGTTAGATTATGAATTATTTATATATTTATTTGTTTATTATTTATATTTACTATATTCATATGTTTATTTCTTTATCTATTTATTTATATTATGGTACTAATCCTTGAATCATATCCCCTTTCCTCATACTAACCAGGTAAAAACAAATTGTTCCAACAATGATATTGATCATCGGAGCCTCAGAAGTAGCCAGATTTGATCAAATCAGGGATTATATCCGTGATGAATTAGGAGAGGAAATAACTACAGACAGTTATCCAGGACGAACCTTAAGGAGCTGTATCCGGGTGGTACAAGAACAAATGACCCCAGAAACGAAAATTGTTTTGTTATGGGCTTTAACCCCTTTAGCTTGGAGGCGGGTTAATATAGAAGAGGCCGGACACCGAGTAACCGTGTTCGCTCCAAATGGGGCCTTCTCACTAACTGAGGTCCCGCAGATCATGGAGGAGATAACAAACCATGTAAATTCAAAAAATAGACATTGTACCACATTCCTTGTGTTACCCGCTATAAAGGACATGTACCGATTCAACCAGAAAAGATTGGTACAAACTCTGGGGGAGTCGTACCGACATTTCTTACAAGATGACCTAGATTTAAACCCTCACCGTATGAGAGACTTCGCCATGAGGGCTTATACCCGCTTTTTAGAGCTTGAGACTGATGATTATCAATGGACCAATAAACAAGTTCTTAAGGCAAATTATGCTATCAATAGATATTTTCATTTATCTGGTAGGGATCGTCGAGGAAGAAGGGAGCGAGGTTGGATCCCACCTCATGTTCGGTTTATGCAATCTCAGTCCTTGGCCCTTAATCTCAATATTATGCCTGATGGACTCCATGGCAATGCCGATTTTATGAGAAGTTTTGTCCTTACATACCGTCGAGTGCTTCAAGAAAGCCTGAGGGAAGCCAATAGAAACTCTAGACCACAACAAGGACAAGTGTCACCATCTGTAAGCAATACCCAATCAGTTTCCATTCCTCAAAGGCAAGAAGCCAGGCATGAACAACTTCCGGATTTACCGACCAATAATATAATTCTTCAACCAGTCCCTTGGGTTTCTTCCTCTGCTGTGGAATCTAACCCAGAAAGTCAAAACGAACGTACTGCCCAATCTGTTAGTAGACAAATAGCAGCACTCCCCGTGATTAATCCCATTCTGTTCGGAATAAGACCCCCTCACACAAGTTCACAAAACATCACCGTTAATGACCCTACTCAAGGACTTCATCAGTCCCTCTTACAAGAAGGGACTTTGGATTTGTCCCCCATCGTGCAACGTGCTATAGAGGAGGGAGTCGAAAATCTAGTTTCCAGTACTGTGTCTAGAAACCATACTAGACGCGACCGGATTGATGCTCTTCGTGGTATCATAGCAATTTCAAACTACAAATTGCAACAGTTGGGACACTTACCGAATAGGGAGCTTTCCTAAGATAAAAAGAATCTCAATTAGAAAATTTTTATTCCACTATTATTAGTGGAGAAATACACGAAAAATCCACAGAAAAAAAAATGTTTTGTTAAAAAGAGAAGTGTTATTTTTTGAACACTGTAAAAAGCAATGCAATGGGGTTGCGAAATTTGGATTTGATTTAGGGGGAAACTATACATTTAGTGGGGAAACATATAAAGGGGACTAAGATTCAGATTGTTTCATTATACAATAATTTCTTATCCAAATTTCATTAACCTTATTCTATTGTTTTAATTTATATTTGTCTATATTTTATAATAAATTTTTTTTTTTTTTTTGAAATAAAATGATATAAACAGGCATTAAATAAAACTGATCTCAAAACTTGGACAGTGGCCATTATATTAAAGAAAGAAGCTCGTAAGGTACATATGATAAAGAATTTTTTTATTTTATTATTATTTTTGTTAAGAGTGTTATTAATTTTGTTTTGTTATGGCTAGGGTTCTTTCTTAATTATTATTTATGAGGAGACAGAATTATTCTTATTTTAGGCCTTATTTATTATTTTATTATTTAGTTGTTTAGGAACTCATGATATATTAATTTCTTATTTATAAATAGTTAAGAAGAAATAAGATTAATGATAGTATTTCTTTTTTAGGGCTTCTTATGCTTAGTCAAGACCCATACAAATAAATTGGAAAATTGGAACATTTTGTAATACTCTATAAATAGAGCTTATTGTATCCCTCCCTATTTACCCTATTAACCTACTAACTAATAGATAGTAGAATTACCGTAAATATAAAAATTCATCATAAAAGGAAAATTTAAGTTGTCTTTTTCTATAATCTATTGAAGATTAAATATATTTATATTTTTTATAAATAGGTTTATAAGGTCTCAGGAAAGGAATATTTGAGTTGTTAGGTTATTTCTACTAGAAAATTCTTAAAAATAAATATAATTTTATAAGTGTTATCATCATTTCACCACACAGCCCGGTCCCATAAAATAGGACTGGCCTTAGGGAAGGTCTAATCGGCTTCATCTACCGGCGAACTCCTTTGTACGTTATAAAAACTGAATAAAAGAGTTAAATTGAATCATATAGACCTTTCGTAATAGAAGTGCAACTAAAAGCATTTAAATAAGTAAAAACCAAGAAGAAAATTCCCCTCAAAAAACGAGGGCGCCAAAAATAGATTTCTTCTTGACCTGATCTGAACCAATCTCTCTCTCTCTCTCTCTCTCTCTCTCTCTCTCTCTCTCTCTCTCTCTCTCTCTCTCTCTCTCTCTCTCTCATATCTTCTTCCCCTCAAAATCTTTCCTTGTGATATTCTCATCTTAGTTAATGTTCTTCTCTGTGTAGGGTCCCTCCTTTGCTATCCGCTAGGCTCCCCCT
>SEYY01003381.1:0-5000 GCA_009176605.1 Armadillidium nasatum
CAGTTATTTTCTAATTCAGTATAGCAGACTAGAAGTAAACTAAATATCCCCAGTGTAATAATAGTACCCAAATTTGACAAGTAAAAGTTCTCTTATTATTGAAGTTTTTCCTAGTTCTAACCACTTTTTCTCTGGAAAAAGGGTAAAAATTTTCCAACAAACCTTGATGATAATTTAAATTATAAAGACAGGGGGAAAGACATTTTTATGTGGTTATTGTGTTCTGATGGAAGTACATTTGCCTAGAAAAATAACTAATTTGCATATATATATATATATATATATATATATATATATATATATATATATATATATATATATATATATATATATATATATATATATATATATATATATATATATATATATATATATATATATATTCACAGGATAGTGATGCAAAAAAAAATATTTTGCAAATTTTTATATTTACATTTTCATTACTCAAGGTTTTCATCTCTTCCTTCTCATTCAAAATATACATGCTTAAACTTCAAATCTTCATTGTCATATGCTCACTTAAATATAAAAAAAAAAAAATAGGCTTACATTAAAATAAATTCAAATAGAATATTTTTTAAAAGTATTAAGATCTGTAGCAATGTATCTGTCTTAGACAGGTTATACTCATCAGGATATATATTATAAAGCTAATATTAGTTGTAAATATCAAAATGTCCTCTTGAATAATAGGCCCTTGTGGCTTCTAACTGTCTCTATTTTCCTATGAAAACTACTTCATTGATAAATGAAAAATCAGCTGGTCTAGTTTTTCTTTTATTCACCAACTCGAGCATTAGCTTTTTTTGCATTCAGCCGGCTGAAATGAATTTAAAATTGCAGCTTAATATAATCTGGGACCCCCTTTTACCTTCAAAATACCTGCAAATCTAGACTTTCCTTTTATAGATGCTGGTGATGAATAACAATTGTGTTGTTATCCAATATTGACCATGGGCTCAAAGATAATTAAGTTTGGCAGTTGTAGGGGCCAAGGATCGCATGAAACTTTATGCTAATCAAGCCATACTAGACAACGTGTGTCATATGAATTGGGGACCTGTCATTCAGTTTGGTAAATGGTGCAACCTAGAAAAATCTGATTTTCCAAAATGTGTACATAATCTTGGCAGTTAACGTTTTTTGCATGGTAAGAATTGGGAATGCAGAATACCATGATAATGGAACTCATCTGTGAATAACTTGGGACATAATAAAACACCCAAAATGTTCTTCATATACAAATACAACTGGAGATTGTGAATAGTGTGAAAGAAGATTAATCAATCTTCCATCAGTTGGCAGTCCAAACAAGTGTTACACCACTTTTAAGGAATTCATGTGTACAAGATGCTTAATAATTGTAGCATGCCCATGAATATTTGGCATATATTTTCGCTGCTTTTGTACTATGTAAGACAAGTAATCAAATTCAGTAACTTTTGCATTTTTTTTTTCTCTCCTGGTATTAATACACATTTCATATGTCACCCAATATTTACTTATGTCCAGGCTGATGTTTGATTTTCTTGAAGCACAATATATGATCATGACTTTGGGATATACCAAATAAAAGTTACTTCTCCCACACATCCACTTTCTAACCAGGCATGAATGGTTTGTCCTCTTTGTAACTGTAAGATCAGACATACCTCACTTGTGCTAGCATAAAATGTTGACCACAATGTAAATTCCACTTCCTACAAATGTTGGTTATGCTGGTTATGCATCCCCTTCAATTTCAGCTGATAGGTGTTTGTGTCATATTTAAACATCCATGCCTTTTCCATATTTTTTTCCAGTCCCATTATATAATATATATATATATAATATATATATATATATATATATATATATTATATATATATATATATATATATATATATATATATATATATATATATATATATATATATATATATATATGGAGAGAGAGAGAGAGAGAGGCTTAGGTATAAAAGTTGTCTGACCTTATATACCGATATTTTGAAATAATTTTGAATATTTTGAAAATTTTATATTATATATATTATATATATATATAAATATTATATATATAATATATATATATATTATATAATATATATATATATTATATTATATATATCATAGAGAGAGAGATAAAGAGAGAGAGAGATTTTTTTTAGGTTAACATTTTGATTATATACCGATATTTTTAAATTTCAATTTTAATCAATATTTTAAAATTTTGATTGTTTTAGTAATATTTCTCTTGTATGTTGACAAGTTATACATTCATTTTAAGATATATATATTATTATATATATATATATATATATATATATATATATAGATATATATATATATCAAATAGCATTATTTTTTAGATACATATATATATAGATAGATAATGATTATAAATATTATTATAATAAACCTATTATATATATTCTTTTATATATTTATTAGATATATAGGTTAGATATTCTTATTAATATATGTTATATACCTTTTAGTATTAAAATTTGCCAAAAAATTAGTTCCTATATGACAATTTACCTAAATTTAAATTTAAACATACTTATTTAAGGATTTTTTACCTGCACTTTCCTATGCTTTAAAGATTCAGTACTATAATTTAAAAAATTTGAAAATTCATTAGTAATATTTAAAAAATGCCTGATCTTCAAAGTTATTTTATATATAATGTTACTGTGGCAAGTGGAGTTTTTCACACTAAGGTTTGTTTGTAGAAAACTACAATATTGTCAAAAGGTTAACACTTTATATATATAAATAATAATTATATTAATTATAAATAAAGAATTTATTATTAAATATTGGTTAGATATAATTTTTGATAGGGGTTTCAGGGTTTAATTTAAGATATTTAGATAATTAATCAGTGATGGGTAATAATATTATTAATTAATATTTGGTATATATAGAAGTCCTGAAGAGTGAGTGAGAGGTAGTATTTTATGTTAAAAATTAAGTTAATGAGTATTTAGTTTATTTTATAAATACTTAATGTTAAATTTTAAAATTACACTTTTTGTATTTTAAACATTGGAATATAATTATTTGGCTGATTTACTTACTGAAATATTTGTGGGGTTTTTGATTTGGGTATATGATAAGGGTTAATAAATTTGTCTGGAAGAATTTATTTGGGAACTCTAATAAGTGTATGAGGCTAGATTGTTAGATCAGATATGTTGTATAGAAAGGAGGCTAGTATTAGAAGTAAACGACTAAAGAGAGGAATGAATGGATTGTTGGTGAGAATGAGATAATTTTTTTTAGTGAGTAGTTTATTAAGGTTAAGAAAATAGTATTGAGTTTTTATTTGTGCTTATGCACAAGTAGTAGGAGGAAATAGTAGATCAGTGTTTGACAAGGGATTTTGCTAATATATACCAATAATTGGATGTTATTCGGGTAATAGAGTGAAATGATTGGAATGTGTGCTCTTGTACGGGTGTTTAATCATAAATATACCTGGGTGAATGCGGAAAGGACTGTTTGAATTTTGGTGAGAGTTGGGAGGGGAGTAGTAGGTTGTTGGATGTCAATGTGCTGAGGGACTGAATATTGGGATTGATGGTGGGGCAGGGATAGTTATTTGATGTGGAGAAATGGTGTTGGGAGAAAAGGGTAATGTAAGATATATTGGAGAGGGGAAAGTGCAGTAGTGGCAAGTATGCTTGTGTGTGAAGGATAAAGGGGTTGGATAAGCTTGCTGGGGGTAATTTTATGGGAGAGTTTTAGGAAAGTAAAAGAATTTACAAGAGTAGGGGAGAGTTTTAGAGTAGGGTATGGGATATATGGATCAGGTGTTTACATTGAGAATGATTGTTGAGAGAAAGAGTGGGGTATGTATGCTTTATGGATTTGGACAAGACGTATGATAGTTTGTAGAAGAAAATTATATTGCGGTTCTAAGTGAAGGGAGGAGTGAGAGGTAGATTGAATGGGATTAAATCATTTTAGAAACTGTAGAGCGAGGATGAGGAGGATCTGACTGAATGTTGAACAGGTTTTGTAAGGCAGAGGTGTTTAATGTTGTAATGGATGGAATAGTGAGGGGGAAATTTTTGGTTTGGAAATGAATTTTTTTAATAGAAGGGTTTGCCAAATGAGTTTTTTGGAAATGTTTGAATTTTAAATGTTGAATTATAAAAAAAATTTCTTTCAAAGAGTAATTAAATAACAATGTAATTTTCAAACCCTGTAATAGTAAAACATTTAATTTCTGTGGAAAAGTTTGAACCCTTTATCTAAGTGCATAAAAATGTTTAAACAAAAACTTAGTGCTTCAAGAATAACTGTTTTGCAAATGACAATAGAGATGGAAAGAAATAGATGCATTTCTATTTTAAATTGGTTCTTGAGGGGATATTACTTCAGGTTAGCAGAAGTAAAAGTGTATATATATATATATATATATATATATATATATATATATATATATATATATATATATATATATATATATATATATATATATATATATATATATATATATATATATATATATATATATAATCAACTTGAAATCTGCACTTATAATCACTTCACATGTCAAGTTAACATTTATCAATTTTAGAATGAACACTAGCTTATCATCCATGCTTTCCAGTCCAACATTTAATATTAATCATGACTGAAAAATCATTTTTTAATAAATATAGATAAACGTAATGTAATGCAGTTATTTTTCAACATTGTCTCGTAAGTCAATATACTTTTGAAGTCTGTTTCTATCCGTTTAACCCCTTTCTGAAGAATGTTTTGCCCCTCGTTTTGAACCAGTCTGAAGTAGTATTTTTTTACTTGGTCTTTTTTTTTTTTTCAAATCGAGTACCTTTGAGGTAGTCTTTCAGATTTAGAAACAAAAAGGTCAGGTGGGGAAAGATCAAGGCTGTAGGGTTAATGTGTTAAGATTATTATAAACCTGTTACAAACCCTCAATGATTTCCGAAGCTGTGTTCTCACCCACTCAAACTTAAAACGTATTTATGACTGTTCTCACCTCA
>SEYY01003381.1:10000-17500 GCA_009176605.1 Armadillidium nasatum
CATTTTTTCCTTTTTTTATTTATTTATTTATTATTATTGTAGGAATGGAGGTTATAAAATTAAATTTTTGAGTTAGACTTGAGGTATCGTCAGGTTAATTTGCAGTGTCTGTAGCAGCGGAAGTGAAAACTCTACAACTTTTAGGGTATAGTAGTAAGCAGGTTGACCCGGAGCAATAGTTTGATGAAGTGGAGACGTCATTAATGTTAGCGAGATGAAAGGAGCGGAGCGCGCGAGTCTTCCAAGGACGGTAAAAGTGGGGGTTAGGGAGATTAATACTAACAAATGTTGGAGGGGGGGAAAAATGAACGAAGTAAATAGTGAGTTATGTAGAAGAAAAACAATTGTCCCGTTTTGTATAATGACAAATGTTTTCCCCCAACCACACCCCTCCCTTCTTTTAATTTCAAAATGGAAGGGGTTTTTGTGGGGGGAGTGTTGAAATGATGCCGGCCTTATAAACGGTTTTTGTGTAAGTAGATACGTGTCATGTGAGTCATATGGGAAGTTATCAGAAGCTAAATTTGAGCAAGTAGTCGTCAAGTCTCCAAAAGATTCTTCAAGACGAAAATAAAACAGTCGCTAAGTGGTAATTAATTAATATAATTTACGCAGTTAAAATTATTTTTATTTAAATGTTCTGCAGTCTGTCTCACCACAGTTTTCCGTAAAAACGTTTATAAAAGTAAATGTAAAAGGCGTAACAGAAACATGCGTGGAATGAGTAAAGCCAGACAGGCGGTCAGCCATATGGCTTTAGAATGTGGCTGGCTGCCTTGAAAACTGGCTGAGGACCCGGCGAAGTCTGTATGTTAATTAAATAAAAGTATACAGACGAAAATATGCACAAAGATTGGGTTCAGTTTAAAACTATATTTAGTCAATCAAATATAAAAATTTATTTTAAAATGCCAGAGAACTACGAATCAGCAACTCTTGAAAGTTAGACATCGATTTTGTTTGTAAAAAAAAAAAAATTTAATCAATGTGGACATGACATTTTAAGACTTTTCACAAACGTGTGGGAATATTTTGAAGAGCCTTAGGACATGGAAATTTCCTCGGTTCTTAATTGCGTCGGAGTCAATTTTATAATATTTTTTCATATTTATGTAGTAAATTCATTACCATATTTTAAAAAGTACATCGAGAATGTACGTAGTTTAAGAAGAAATTTCGATGCCGAAAAATAATTTTAAAAATTCGTCTGCACTTTTAAAGTAAGATCCAATATATTACGATTACCAACTGTCTCCATTTTGTTTATTCGAATCCCACCTGGACTCGTTTCATTAATCTAAGGTGACTTTATTCGAACGTCGCACTTACGTCAAGGATTGAATTGAGCTTTGTAAATTCCATGGAGAAAACAACTTAGTAAAGTAGTTCCATTAAGTTTTTCGGCTTCCAAATTCATCACATAAATATCATGATGAAATTAATGTAATTCCTCGCTTTATTCACTTGCGAAATTCAGACACCCGCGTCAACCTCATCCAAATTATTATTATAGCATCTAACGAACAAGCATTTATCGGCATTTGAAATGAGAAAGACAATTTAGTTACTGCGTAATGAGTACTGTCACGTATACATATTTGTTCCTCCGCATAATATTTTCTTCAATTTTTCCTGGTTTGAGAAGACACACGAAGCATTATAATAAAGGTACGAGATATGAATTCAATTATCCTGTTTAAGACGTAAAATATTTAATTATGAAGGATAATTGATGACTTTGCTCGAATGTTTTATAATTAAAATTTATAAACAAATTACGTTTATGCCACCGCAAATTTGTGTCATGGAGGACAGTTAACTTGATAGCGTCATGTGCATTTTCTATCGTACACTCATTACTATTATGATACGACTTTAATTATACACTATTGTGTTTATATATATATATATATATATATATATATATATATATATATATATATATATATATATATATATATATATATATATATATATATATATATTATATATATATATATATATATATTATATCAGACCACTTTAACATCCTTAAATATTTCAAAAAAAAAAAAAAAAAAAAAAAAAAAAAAAAAGGATAACATTTTTGGAATCCTTGAAGAATTTTGATAAAGAAAATTATAAAGATGTGAAAAATAAATTTAAAAAAATAAAAAAAAATTTTTTTTTTTTTTTTTTTTTTTTTTTTTTTTTATTATTATTATTTAGTTTTTTAACGAACCTAGTTCGACTTAACATAACCTGACGACCGAAGTTGCCGTGGGATACAGGCCTAACTGATTGCTGGAATGTTGCCGTTGGATACAAGCATACTGCCATACTACACCAAATATATATATATATATATATATATATAATATATATATATATATATATATATATATATTATATTTCACATTTTTTTACACTTCTTTTACTCAATCGCGAAATTTAACTTCCTCCAAATTGGAGAAATTTATCTCACAAAAAGAGACGCTCCCAAACGTACGATGTCGTGAAGCGTATTAAAAACCTATAAATTACGTACTTATTAAAATTATTATAAGATTTTTTTTTTATTTCCTAATTTTTCTTTATCAAAATTCTTTAAGAATTCCAAAAATGTTATCCTTTTTAACGTACGTTTAGTAGTTTTTGAAATATTTAAGAATGCTAAAGTACAGTCGGGCATATATATATATATATATATATATATATATATATATATATATATATATATATATATATATATATATATATATATATATATATATATATATATATATATATATATATATATATATATATATATATATATATATATATATATATATATAATATAGATATAATTTATAGGAAAATTTCGGGATTTATATATATATATATATATATATATATATATATATATATATATATATATATATATATATATATATATATATATATATATATATATATATATATATATATATATATATATATATATATATATATATATATATAATGTGAAACTTTTAGGAAAGGTTTGAAATGATCCTTAAATAACAAAAAAATCTTTATATAAAAAAAATACAAATGAATGGCACGTGAGAATTTGTCTACAAGGGGTTTTGCCCCAGTACCCCCCTCTGACCCTTAAGTTCTGAGGAAGTAAATTATTTTTTCAATACTTTAGGCTTATAAATAAAAAAAAAATATAAAGAAAAAACGATCTGGCAGTAAGATTTAAATATGCATATTATAAATATCAAATTAGGATACGTCGCACTTTTCAAGGTCATTCCTTAAAATTATTTTTTTCTTTCTTTCTTTCTTTCTTTACAGATGATTTCAATCATTTGAAATGTTTTATGAAAATCGTCTGGGGTTATAGAGGAATATAATAAATGTTAAACTAAAATTATATAACCTTTCCTTTTTCAATTTTTTAATTTTATTTATTTTATTTTAAATATTTCCTACAAGTGTCATATATATATATATATATATATATATATATATATATATATATATATATATATATATATATATATATATATATATATATATATATATATATATATATATAGTCTGAAAATTAAAACATTTCAGGGGTCGATATTATTGATAATTAAGGGCCTTCATAGAGAAATTTCAGGTGGAAATTTTAGTAGGCCTCTGTCCTTTGCCTATCAGAGGATAGGCAGAGGTAATATAAAAAAAAAAATGAAAGTAGGGCTCTGGAACTAAGTTGTATAGTCCTTGTTGAGCTTTTGAGTCTCTGAAAACTACTATTTTTCTCTGATTCAATTAAGACGAGAGTTTGCTTTAAGTTCTCTATTCTTACATCAGTTTTTTTCAATTGGGTTGGAAGTTTTTGGAAATTAAAAAGGGATATTAAGAGAGGGACCATCGGAGTAGAAATAAGTAAATGATGAAATTACAAACAAGAATAAGCACGTTGAATGCAGGGGGAGATAGAGAAATTAAATTTTTCTTCGGTGCCGACACTCTGGGGTCACCATTTTTAATTCTGGTGCCGTGTGAGAACAGGATGTTTTCGTACTTTTTAAAATGAAAAATTTATATTAAAAAAATTAAAAAAATTTTGGAAGTTTAGTCTACAAACAAAACCATAAAATATATATATAAAAAAAACAATAATTTTCAAATTATTTTTAAATTTTCATTCATTTATTATATTAATAAAACTTTTTCTGCACAAAAAAGCGCAACCTTCCAACATGAAAGAACAGTTGGAGTTGATATGCAGAGACAAAACAGTTTACCTAAGCAAGTTCAAACACGAAAATACGTTTTACTAACCGCTAAAAAAATACGGTCGCATCCCAAGCCATTTGTAGTGTAAACTAAAAAAAAAGTTGGAAATCACATTTTTATATATAGCATTAGGCATAAATATATTTGAAGAAGAAATATTACTTTAATCCTCTAAGGTGGAATTAAAGACATATGTTTGAACAAGGAATTTACAATTAGGCTAAGGTAAGACAACAGTGGTGACATAGGTTGAAACAAAAGAAATGAAAGAGAAAGAAGCAAAGTTAAGGTTGATATTTTTCTCAAAATATCATAATGAAAAGGAAGAAGAGAAACCAAAAAAGTTACAGCTTTTTCTACGGAACATAGATTTTGGACTATTCAGAAATATATATATATATATATATATATATATATATATATATATATATATATATATATATATATATATATATATATATATATATATATATATATATATATATATATATATATATATATATATATATATATATATATATATATATATATATATATATATGAGTGTGGGACAGAATAGTTTGAGTAAGGTTAAGAAAAGAGTATTGGGTATTTATATGTGCTTATGCACCGGTAGTAGGAGCATATGAAAAGGAGAGAGAGAGAGAACTTTTGGTTAAGTCTGAGTGAGTATGTAGGAAGTTTTGACGGTAGGAATACAGAATTTCTGTCGGGAGATATGAAAGCGAGGATAGGTATAAGAAGAGTGGACAGAATAACTGGACCATTTTTTTGGGGGGGGGAGAGTTTAATGAAAATGGGACTGAAACGATTGGAATGTGTATAGCAAGGGATCTTATAATTGAAATACATAGTTTAAGAAGAAAGACATTATAAATATATCAGCGTGAATGGGGAAAGGGGACTGTTGGATTTTGTGTGTGAGATGGGAAGGGAAGAATAGGTTGTTAGATGTCAACGTATAGAGGGGAGCTGCGATGAGTATCTCGGACTATTACTTGGTGGTGGCTTGAAGAGAGAGGTTAAGAGGGCTAAAAGAAGAGTTGCAGAGGAGAGAAAAAGATAGAGGGCAGTGGTGATGGAGGAAGGGAGATAGAGTGTGCATGTGTATGTGTGAGGAAACTGTGGCGAGCACCACCCCACAAGAGTGGAAAAGGTGAATAGTAAAATAATATATATATATATATATATATATATATATATATATATATATATATATATATATATATATATATATATATATATATATATATATATATATATATATATATATATATATATATATATATCTGATTTGATAAGAAGTGATAGCTTATCAGAACTAGTCATTTATGAATTATTCCCCCAATAAATATCTCCTTCAAATGAGCAAGTACATCCCCCCACACCCCACACCTTCCGACACACACACACACACATGCGCAAACACACAAAAAAAAAAAAAAAAAAAAAAAAAAAAAAAAAATATTATATATATATATATATATATATATATATATATAATATATATATATATATATATATATATATATATATATATATATATATATATATATATATTATATATATATATATATATATATATATATATATAACTTGTACCTCACTGATTTTGCCTTGTTCAAAGAAGTAGCGAATCCTCAGAAGGGATCAAACCTGTGACTTTCATCGCGCAAACTGATCGATCTACTGTTTCATCCACAGGGGAAAATGAAATATATATATATATATATATATATATATATATATATATATATATATATATATATATATATATATATATATATATATATATATATATATATATATATATATGCACTGTATACTAGCAATGAAATTTCGTATGTCAATATTTTTTTTACTCGTGAAATGTTACCTTTAAAAAAAGCAAAGAAAATAAAAAAAAAATTGGTGGATATTTTAAAGGCTCCTGTTGTCAGCTGGATCTCTACATTGATGTTCATAAAACGGGTCCTCCCTCTCACTATAGTTTGTCTGTCCACCTAAGGTACATGTGTAGAGATAATGTGCATGTTGCTGCGGTAGTCCTTTTTTTTTTTTTTTTTTTTTTTTTTTTTATGATAATCCGAACATATATGGACATAGTTACGTATACAAAAATGGACAGTGTACATCTACCATTAATCCGACTAATTGAAAAAAAAAGAAAAATAATAATAATCCAACTATTAACTCTGATTTGAAGACTCCATTTTGTTCTTTAACTTGTTTCAACAAGTTCGAAATAACCGTCACTTGTAGTGCCGAAACGTTGATGTAGAAACAAGAAGAGGGGATAAATAAATAAATAAGAGGGTAAATAAGCAAGATGAGAGGATAAGCAAACAAAGTGAGAGGGTATTTATTAATTTATTTGTAATTATGAATTTACAATTTAAATTTAATTGTGTATAGACCGCAAAAAAAAAAAAAAAAATTTTTTAAAAATAAGATTTAAAAACGAATTATTAAAACATTGGTCATTTTATATGGAGAGTTTATGCAGTACGTACGATAAGGAAATTTCATTACTTAATTTATTGTTATAATTGTTTTCTCTTCATTTTATTATTATTATTATTATTATTATTATTATTATTATTATTATTATTATTATTATTATTATATAATTCGAGTGTCAAAGAACATTTTCGATATGATGTTTTTAGTGATCAACTTTAAAAAAAAAAATATATTAAAAGGTAAACTCAACAACGAACCTCCGAAAGAATATTAAAAAGATTAAAAAGACTTAAAAGACTTAAGGTATGACCAAATTAAAGCGGGCACGAGTGCGACTGAGGAGGAGAACACAAACACCAACACGAACTTTTTCAGTAATTAGCACACAGTCATACACCAAAGCGAACATTTTGTCAAACTTTGATTTTGTTGAGTTTCTCTCATCAGCTACGTTTTTATCGTAACAAAAATAGGCCTTCCATATTTTGTGTTGACTTTTTTTTTTTTTGTTTCTGAGAGCGGACTTCACCTGCGAGGGCATATGCCGTCCCTCCAGGCAGACAAAATACTGCCCTTCAGGCCACCACCAGTTCAGAGTGAGTGAACCACACGCTCCGAGAGCTGGTGATGCTCTCCTTTCGCTGTTTGCTTTAACTTGTCCTCGCGTATTTAAGCAAACTAAGCGAAAACCCTAGACAGAGCAGCCTCATAGTTAGCGCGAACTGTTCACACTTTTCTGGGCTTTTTTTTTTTTTTTAAACTCTCGATCATGTGCTAGTTTGATCACTTTAGCGATGA
>SEYY01003381.1:25000-35000 GCA_009176605.1 Armadillidium nasatum
CTGCTCCGCTCGAAAAAACCAGCGGAAGTATATTTCGACGAAATTGTTGATTTCATAAGATAAAATTGTTGATTTCATGAGATAAAATTGTTGATTTCATGAGATAAAATTGTTGATTTCATAAGATAAAATTGTTTATTTCATGAGATAAAATTTTTGATTTCATAAGATAAAATTGTTGATTTCATGAGATAAAATTGTTGATCTCATGAGATAAAATTGTTGAT
Source organism: Armadillidium nasatum (assembly GCA_009176605.1). Lineage (NCBI taxonomy): Eukaryota > Metazoa > Arthropoda > Malacostraca > Isopoda > Armadillidiidae > Armadillidium > Armadillidium nasatum. Next base: position 25,228 of record SEYY01003381.1, read on the forward strand.
TTCATGAGAAAAAATTGTTGATTTCATAAGATAAATTGTTGATTTCATGAGATAAAATTGTTAATTTCATAAGATAAATTGTTGATTTCATGAGATAAAATTGTTGATTTCATAAGATAAATTGTTGATTTCCTGAGATAAAATTGTTGATTTCATGAGATAAAATTGAAAAAAGTCTTATGAATTGATTGTTGAAATATCAACACATATTTATCCAGAAATGTTGAAAATTTATTTTTACCATGGATTGTGGATTTTTGTCGAGTCATCAATGTTAGTTACACAGTTTTTAAATATACCATCATGGGTGAAACTAGTTTAATTGGTAAATAGTATAACAATAATAGTTAATAGGCGATTAATTACCCACCAACAAAACTCCAGTTGATTGGTTCATCTCCTGGATTAAGATATTTCACCCAATTTACGTGAATTGAATATTTGCTGTGCTGAAACATTGTTCTCAGTATTTTTAAATGTGGAACACCAATATATATGCAGAAATATTTCGTGTTTTCGTTGGTTTAGGACCGTGTCCAACAACTTCAAGAGTATCCCTCTACTTCGTTGACCATTTTATTTATTTGCAAGTTCAGTGAAATTATGACTGCAGGAAACTGAGTCTCTTTCTTGTAGTTTGAAGAAAATACGAGTAAGCACTTTTCAATCAGGTACTCTGCAGTTAAAGGAACCCATCGACAGTATCCAACAAATATCAACAACATTTCCATCTTAAAAACGTACTACGTTCTTAACACAACTTCAAACACTAAATTGCGTCTACCTTATAACATCTTGGTCACGTGATTCACGCCTGATGTAGAGTGTTGATCTGTCTCATATATATGTAGAACCGTCAATTTGAAACAGATGTATCTCTGTATTATTAATGATATAATTAAACAAGTGTTTATATCAACATATTTTTTTGAATTCAGATATTTCCGCAAACTTAAAACGTTTAGTGTTGTTTCTTATAAAACACCAAATATATATATATATATATATATAATATATATATATATATATATATATATATATATATATATATATATATATATATATATATATATATATATATATATATATATATATATATATATATATATATATATATATATATATGTGTGTGTGTGTGTGTGTACGTGCTTGTTTTAATATTTATATGTATATTGTAATATTTTTTAATGCCTTCATGTTTTTTTTTTCCTTTTTTTCTTGTTTTTTTTTAACCCAAAAAAAATCAAGGTAAAATTATTGAATGTGGAAATGAGAAAATTAAAAAAAAAAAAAAAAAGATGGAGAATAAAAAGTAGATAGATTATAGATAGATAGATAGATTTATAGATAGATAAAGTAATAAACAGAAAGAGTTAAAGATAGATATTTAAATAGATAGATAGAGTTATAGATAGGGTAGAGTGATAAAATATAGAGTACATGAAAGTAGAAAGAGTAAACTAAAGTAGATAAAGATATAGATTAAAAAGATAAATAGATATTGTATTACAGTAAATAAAAGTAGATAGGTAGATAAATTTAATATAAAGTTGCTTAAAGTAGTTAAAAATGGATAAGATACAGAGTATATAAATTTAAATAGATTAGATCAAACTTAAAGATAAAGATAATGTAGATAGAAGCAAACAAAAAAACAAGAAAGAAGAAAAAAGTAGATCGGTAGATTGAAGGTTAAAGAAAGTAAAGGTAGATTGATAGATGGTAAATTGAAGGTTAAAGAAAGTAAAGGTAGATTGATAGATAAAAGATAGAATAAATATAGGTAGAGATTGATAGACAGAACATAGAGCAAATAAAAGTAGATAGAGATAGATAGGGCATAGTGGAGGGAGGAGAGAGGTAGAGGGAAGGGAGGGGGAGGGGAGATGTAGAGGGAAAGAGGGGGGGGGAGATATTTGTCTCTTGCAAGGGGCGAAAATTAAGACAATTTTTAAAAAATATTTTTAAAAAAAAAAAAAAAAAAAATTTTTAAAAAATATTTTTAAATATTAGAAATTTCTTTAATATGGAATTCTCACCTTCCATGACCACACCCTACGCATATATATATATATATATATATATATATATATATATATATATATATATATATATATATATATATATATATATATATATATATATATATATATATATATATATATATATATATATATATATATATATATATATATATATATATTATATATATATTATATATATATATTATATTAATTTTTTTAAAGGAAATTAAAACATTTCAATAAATAATAAAAATAATAATTAATAATAATAATAATAATAATAATAATAATAATAATAATAATAATAATAATAATAATAATAATAATAATAATAATAATAATAATAATATATATTTTATTATTAATTATTATTATTATTATCTGTATTTGCATAACTGATAATAGTTGTTATTATTATTATTATTATTTTAATATTATAGATCTGTAGTTTCATTATTAATGATAGTTGCAATATTATTATTATTATCAACCTTTTCCAGGGATGTACCGGAACCTTGAATTTTGTTGCAGTTCCGTTGGTTCGATACACAGGTAAAGCCGTGACTGTTATTCTTTCGATTCACGAATTTCAAACAATTTAAACAATACTCTATAATACATTTTGTATTTTAACGCTATACAGTTTTCAGTTCAATATTATATGTATGATAGTCCATTCTCCCCAATAATATATATATATATATATATATATATATAATATATATATATATATATATATATATATATATATATATATATATATATATATATATATATATATATATATATATATATATATATATATATATATATATATATATATATATATATATATATATATTATGAGAGAGAGAGAGAGAGAAAGAAAGAAAGAAAGAAAGAGAAAGAGAGAGAGAGAGAGAGAGAGAGAGAGAGAGAGAGAGAGAGAGAGAGAGAGTGAGAGAGAGAGAGATAAAACTAGGTTCGGTAAACTCAGTGCTTGCAAACCCTATAAAAAATTCTTGATTTTAATAACGTTTCCAACATCATTTTTGATTCGTCATCACATCATGCATGGAATGACATCAAAAAATCAAACAGGTTTGATCGTTCATGCCTGATTTATCTTGCGAATATTTTTGCCATGAATACCCAACGCATTATCAGATTTGGTATTTAAAGTCTGTCTGACAAGTCCGGTTCCATGCCTGGCTTGATTGGGTATAAAGGAGGGACCCTTTAGGGACGTGTGGATGATGTAAGGGAACGTCACCTGTAAAGGTACTTCTATTTTCTACAGTTCCTTTCACAAAACTCTTTCAAATTTATTTGTTCTAGAAATGGAAGTAGTAGTAGTAGTAATAGTAGTAGTAGTAGTAGTATCATTTTTGGTGACTCGAAATCGGAGGGTTTAATAGTCGAACCATAGTGTCTATAGTCACATAACAGAGTTTTCAATAGTTGGAATCGGACTCTTGGGATCTGATCTTTGAGATAAGACCTTTGGATCGGACACTTGGAATCGGACCCTTAGGATCAAACTTTTGGAATCAGACCAGTAGAATCGGACCCTTAGGATAAGACCTTTGGAATCAAATGTTTCGAATTGGACCCTTGGAATCGGACTTTTAGAACAGACCTTTGGAATCGGCCCATTGGAATCGGATCATTGAAATCAGACCCTTTGGAATCGGATCATTTGAAATCAGACCCTTGGAATCGGACTTTCAGAATCAGACCTTTGGAATCGGACCATTGGAATCAGACCCTTGGAATCTGACTTTTGGAATCAGACCCTTGGAATCGGACATTTGGAATCAGACCCTTGGAATCGGACTTTTGGAATCAGACCCTTGGAATGGGATCAGAAGTCTGTGGAACCCGTAATCGTTTTTACCTGATTCACCATTTTATAACTGCACGTTTCCCACAATTATTATTATTATTATTATTATTATTATTATTATTTTATTATTTATTAATTATTATTTTATTATTATTTTTTTTTTTTTTTTAATTTTTTTATTATTATTATTATTATTATTATTATTATTATTATTATTATTATTATTATTATTATTATTATTATTATTATTATTATTATTATTATTATTATTTTGTTTATTCCATTCTTGCTTCCTGTGTACAATAAGCAAACTCTTTTTTTTTTCTTCTTCTTCTTTGATAACAGATTATTGCGTTATCGTGTTTGACCCATTATTTATTTTTAACTTTTTTTTTTTTTTTTTTTTTTTTTTTTTTAGCTTCTTCGACAACAACATCATCATTACCCATATTAAGTTATATTAAATTTAATGATATATATATATATATATTATATATATATATATATATATATATATATATATATATATATATATATATATATATATATATATATATATATATATATATATATATATATATATATATATATATATATATATATATATATATATATATATATATATAAGATATAGAGAGAGAGAGAGAGAGAGAGAGAGAGAGAGAGAGAGAGAGAAAGAGAAAGAAAGAAAGAGAAAGAAAGAGAAAGAAAGAGAGAGAGAGAGAGAGAGAGAGAGAGAGAGAGAGAGAGAGAGAGAGAGAGAGAGAGAGAGAGAGAGAGAGAGAGAGAGATATCTATAAATAGCTGTAAGAAGTGACGCTTGCTTGTTAATTTTATGCATTTAAAAATAGGAAAAAAAGTAGTATTATTATTAATATTTTTTGATGTTGTAAGACGCAAAAAGTGTGAAATTTCTTCAGAAATTTACAAAAGACAAATAATAAGTTGGTGCTGCTATAGTAAGTTAACTATGTTTGTACTTGCTCTCTAGTATCCCTGAGTGGGGGAGAAATAATTAAAAATTAATATTCATCACTCACGGGTTTGGGGGGGGGACTGGTGGTGAGGTCCCTCATAGATATATGTTCGTATGCCATGCATTTGCATCTTCAACTGGTTTTTGCATTCAAAAATTTATAAGCTGCACTAAAAGGAGTTTTGTAAATGTCGAAACCCTTATTTACAAACAAAAAAAAAACAAAAATGACACCAACAACTGTTACCAGCATTTAGTCATTGGTATAAACTACAAAAGAGTGGTTTTAAAATTTTTAATTTGGTACGAAAAACAACTTTTCTCGGTACGATATACAAAACTTGCTGTTATAAGCGTTTTAGTTCCTTATGTAAAACAATGCTTGCTGTTAAAAAGTGTTTTAGTCTGATAGAAAACCAACGGTATCAGTTCTTTGTACAAAACACAAAAACTTTTTTTTTAAACGTGTTTTAGTCTGGTTCAAAAATATAAAACTAATTGTAAATGTTTTTATTTTTGATACAAAACAAGAAATTTGCTATAAATATTTCACTTTGCTCAAAAAAAAACAAAAAATTTTTAGTTTTTTTTACCAAGATCCAAAAATACTTTTAGTTAAGAAACTAATTAACTAATTTTAATTTAAATTAATTCATTTACGTAAATTAACAAACTAGAAAATTAAATTAGTAAATTATTAATTACGCTGATAACAAAAACTAGAAAAATTACCATCTCTTTCAATAATTTTTTTAAAAAAAGCTAAGGAAAAATAAATATCTATCTAACATAAATAATTAAAATAAATAAATAAATAAATAAATAAATAAAAATAAATAAATAAAGATAGATAAATAAACAAATAAAAAATAACATTTTATAAAAAATAAAAAAATAAAGAATTTACTGTGAAAAAAACAAGCGAAAATTAATTCAATTAAATGAATGCAACGAACATAGTGTCATAATTCATGAATGCCACGAACAGTGCCATGACTCACGAATGCCACGAACATAGTGCCATAGTTCAGGAGTGCCACGAACAGTGTCATGGAGAAAATTTAAAGTAAGAGGGAGGGGTGGGGGTAAGGGAAGTCATAATTTGGGAGTAATTAATTAAAGGTTTCTTATTACTTTAAATCGAATAATTAATTATTAATTAATAAGGCAGTAATGTTGTTACTTAATTAACTGATTAGTAAATTTATTAATTATACTGAATTATGAGGAGTTGCTATAATATATATATATATATATATATATATATATATATATATATATATATATATATATATATATATATATATATATATATATATATATATATATATATACCTTATACTGACATTTTGTAGCCATATCTATAGCCAACCACAAGCTGGTGACCATATGGACTTACCATAGAACCATATCCAGAGGACTATCGGAAGTACAGAAAAGATATATTAAAATATCTAAGAAGATAACTATAATTGTGATAGTCCACCATTTTCCGGCGGATGTATTACCATACTTTCTTCAGCCACACCTCTGGCAACCATGCATAAGAAATTATCGAATTAATTTGGGGCATCACAGCCATTGGAAGTTCATCACAAAGCCTTGGGAAAACTATCGAAGGAGCTATGAAAATTTATTTGATTATTTTGCAACCACAGAAGGGAATTAAAATGTGTCATTATCTTGTGAATAATTACCATGGCGATCTTTTTTATCACAAAGATTCATATAATGTGGCTCAAATGGTAGAGTGCTTGAGGGCACCGGTTCTATCCCACTTGGGAATCCTAGGTTATATACTACTTAGAAAAGTGTGGTGGCTTATCCAAGGCTTTTGACCGGGTATAGCATGCGTCGCTACTCTCTAAGCTCCCTTCTTTTGGGTTTCCCTTTCTCTTGCTTACTTATTTCTAGTTTCCTCTCAAATCGATCCATATCATCACTTGTTGATGGGGCGACTTCTTATTCCTTTCTCTATTAATTGTGTTCCTCAGGGTTCTGTTATATCTCCTGCTTTATTCTTACTTTTCATCAACTACCTTCTCATTTGTACTTCTAACTCTGTTCATTCTTATGCTGACGACTCAATCTCTATTCTTCTACTCATTTCAAACCTGCTCCCTCCTTTGCTTAAAGGTTGTTTCTCTTCTTAAACTTCCGATTCCATTCTTCCCGATCTCGATGGGATTTCCGGTGGGGCCACCCCAACCTTGTGAAATTCAACTCTTTGAAAACTCAACTTCACATCTTCTCTCAAAACACCTCCCAAATTCCTATCTCCTTCGACGGCTCTCCCGTTTAACCTGTGAATAACATAAATATTTTTGGTCTAAAAAACAATAAATCTTGGAAACCTCAAATCACAACGGTTGTTAAGGTGGCTCTAAAAGCTGGAAGTTCTGCTCAGATTGCGGGAACTTTTTTGTTCTGAACAGTTACTCCAATTACATAATATCGCCTTGTGGAGCACTGTTCTCACATCTGGAATGGTTCCGGTTTCACCTTCTTTTGGATAGGTTGAGTCTAAGCTAAAAACTAATAAACTGTCCCCTACTTCAAACTCACTTACTTTCTCTATAGGTACAAAATGGCAGGTGCTCGAGGAATTGACTCTCGCATTCCTCCACCATTACGTGGCCATCGCAGCACAAGGAGTGCCTTGCTTGAGCATGAATTTTGTGTGAGCATAGTAAACTCTAGGCTTGCACGGTGTCGTACCTCCTTCCTTCCAGCCACCTTTGTCTGTGGAATTACCAACACGTCTGTTTTTATTTCTATATTTAACTATCCTCTTTACCTGAGGGATCTACGCCAGGTTCGGATTGGGTGTGTTCTTTTATTTTTATTATGTCCCCTCATTGAAGGCTCTGCCGGAGTGGTATATATATATATATATATATATATATATATATATATATATATATATATAATATATATATATATATATATATATATATATATAATACTTATTATAACAGAGATTTTTTATTATCTAACTAACAAAGTTTTATATACGAGTGGAAGCATATTTCTGGGATACCCTCTGTATGTATAAAAATTAAATACTTAGTGTATTAAATGATAAATATATATATATATATATATATATATATATAATATATAATATAATATATATATAATATATATATATATATATATATAATATATATAGTATATATATATATATATTATATATTATATATATATATATATATATATATATATATATATATATAAATATATATATATATTATTATATATTATTATTATTATATATATATTATATATATATATATATTATTATTATTATTATTATATTTTTATTTTTTATTTTTTTTTTTATGGCCTTTTGTGAAATCTCATTATTGCTTTGTGTATTCGTGCGTTACACACGCACGCAAGCACACACACAACACACACAAACATACATATATATATAATATATATATATATATATTATAATATATATATATATATATATATATATATATATATGTTGTGTGTGTGTGTGTGATGTGTGTGTGTAGGCACTGTGCCAAATTGTGTCATATATAATTTTTGTATAGACTTGGGTGAAAGGTCCTTAATATAAACACTTACTTAAAATCGGAATTTTTTTGAGCACATTTTTTGGGGGTTTGTTTTTCCTTCCTTTCAAGATTGTTCATTTTGGGAGTTGAATCCCCTCTCTGGCACCCTCCCCCCTCAATCTCTCCCCTTCTGTTTGATTGAGCTGTGTTTCAGAATGATGGTCTCTCTCTCTCTCTCTCTCTCTCTCTCTCTCTCTCTCTCTCTCTCTCTCTCTCTCTCTGCTCTCTCTCTCTCTCTCTCTCTCTCTCTCTCTCTCTCTCTCTCTCTCTCTCCACGCAGCTGTCTGAATATTTCAAAATTTATTCCCCTTTTGGACTGTGCCTTTATATATATAAATCATGATGTAATTTTTCCTCATTTTAAAAATGGCTACCTCTGACGTCATTCAAACTCAGACAAAGTTTCGAACCTCTCCCCCACCCCCCTCTCCCCGACCAAAAAAAAAAATCCAGGAAGTAGACACTACCCCTGAAAATCTATTTAACGGTATAATAATATATTATTAATAATAATAATAATAATAATAATAATATTAATAATAATATTAATAATAATAATAATAATAATAATAATAATAATAATAATAATAATAATAATAATAATAATAATAATAATAATAATAATAATTATTATTATTATTATTATTATTATTATTATTATTATTATTATTATTATTATTATTATTATTATTAAGTCCATGTCCGTATCGGACAACTTGTTCAAACGTGATGATTTGAATGATATTGATTCCTACATCTTGTTTCATAATTTACCTGAAAGTGGACACGAGTACGGTCAGTTCTGACGATCTATTTCGTGATGATAGGATAGGAGACCTCATTCAGGAGCCTTCCAATCCCTCCATATAACATTTTTAAGCTTGTAGACAGTCTCTGAACATTTTCTTTCAAGCACATTTTCATGTTTGTAGACAGACTCTGAACATTTTACGTATAGGACATATTCATTTTTGAGGACAGTCTGAACATTTTCTGTCAAGGACATATTCATTTTTGAGGATAGTCTGAACATTTTCTGTCAAGGACATATTCATTTTTGAGGATAGTCTCTGAACATTTTACGTCAAGGACATTTTCATGTTTGTGAACAGTCTATGAACATTTTAGGTCAAGGACACTTCTGGAACCTAACTTTTCCTTCTACCAGGAATAAATAGGTTCATGGAACACTCACTCTTAGAAACAGACTCTCCTGAACCTCTTTGTAAATCACGAACCTATTCCTCAAAGTCTAACGACTCTCCTCCAATTCTTATAAGTTGTTCTTGTTAGAGTAGACATTCCTGTAAGCCATGATGACAACCAGTTTGTCTGAAAAATAAAAAATTCTGCTTACA
>SEYY01003381.1:42500-55000 GCA_009176605.1 Armadillidium nasatum
TTCCTATTTGTAATTTTGTTTATTTTATATATTTATTTATGTATTTGTAATGCCTTATTTTATTTATTTGTTTATTTATTTTTAAATTTTTTTTTATTTATTTATTTTAATTTTATTTTATTTATATAATTATTTATTTTTTATTAATTTATTAATTTATTTGTAATTTTCTTATTTTATTTATATTATTATTATTTTTTCAATTATTTTATTTTATTGATTAATGTATTATTTATTTATTTATTTATTATTATTATTTTTTTTATTTTCATTTGAACTGATTTGTTTTATCCCCTTTTTTTTTGGCGCCTTTTTTTTTTTGGCGCCTTTTTTTCTCCAGCTAAATAGAAACGTCCTGTCTAGAGACAATCGATAATGAAAAATATCGATTTATCGATAAATATACGATATATCGACATGATTGATGAAATTTATTGTTTTCAAAATTTTTTTTTTTATTAGTTTTTGCCGTAATGAAAAATTATTGGTAAATCGAATGATATCGAAAGAAAGATTACGTGATTATATTTTTCCCATAACATAAATGAATGTTATTAAATGTAATATTTTCAATCTTATTCTTTGGTTTTGTATTAGGATTGGCAGGTCACAGAACTGTACCGCAATGCACTTGACGGCAGAGTACCTCACTCACGACACCGCACCATACCACGCCGTACCGCACAACACCGTACTGCACTTCATGACAGAGTATCTCACTCACCATACCGCACCACACCAAGCCGTACTGCACAGCACCGCACCGTACCGCACCACACCACGCCGTACCGCACACCACCGCACTTCACGGCAGAGTTAATCACTCACCACACCGCACCGCACCGTACCGCACTACACTTCACGCGAGAGTACCTCACTCACCACACAGCACAACACTACGCCGTACCTCACAGAACCACACCGAGGCGTTAGCCTACCATATTTAGAATACAAGTATATTTCACTACTTTTTGTCTACCGTGTCACAGCGGTAGAGTGAATGACTCCCGTGCTTGTCGGTGGTGGTTCGATCCCTCATGCAAAAAATAAAAAATAAAAAAATAAAAAAAAACTGCTAAGAAAGTTTCCCTCTTCGAATAGGGCAATGCTCGCTAGTTGTAAGCTATATATATATATATATATATATATATATATATATATATATATATATATATATATATATATATATATATATATATATATATATATATATATATATATATATATATATATATATATATATATATATATATATATATATATATATATATATATATCATCTTCAACATCTTCCTCAACATCATTATCATCATTTCATCATTTCATTATGATCATTATGATCATCACGATCATCATCATTGATTATTATAATTATCATCATTATGATTATTATGGTCATCATCATTATGATTATTATGATCATCATCATTGTTTGTTTCATAAATTATATATTTCAATGGAGTCCTATTTCGTATATTCTTTGTCCATCTATATTTAATCCTTCAATCTCTTTGGCCTAACCGTGCCTCTTGTTTGATTCTGGTTATTGCATCTATTAATTTGTTTGCCATCTTATCCAATCGTTCTTTCTTCTTTCCCTTCTTTGTTATTATAAGTATCTCTTTTTGTTCTTTCCATATTTCTTTCGCTGTTGTTGTTGTTATTACTTTACGTTAGTTGCTTCTATATTGTTCTTGTTATTGTTTTTGTTTTCTTTGCTCTTGTTATTGCTTCTTCTTTGGCTGCTGTTATTGTTGTTGCTTGCACTGTAGTTATGGTTATTGTAATTTTCGTTATTGTTGAAGCTTCCGTGGTTGTTGTTATCGTTGTTGTTGTTGCTGCTGTTGTTGACACCTTCTTAAGAATCTTTCAATTTTCCACTAGAAGATCAAAGTGAAAAAAAAAATCTTTTTTTTTTCACCAATTTTTATTTATGCAAATTGAAATAAAATCCAAAATTGAAAAAAGGATTTTGGCGCGAACCCAAAATTTGGCGCGCAATTTATGAATTCGAAATTCAATTACGAAAAAAATATCTCTAAAGAATTGATTCGATTATATATATATATATATATATATATATATATATATATATATATATATATATATATATATATATATATATATATATATATATATATATATATATATATATATATATATATATATATATATATATATATATATATATATATATATATATAGGGTAGGACGTCCGCTCCTTCTGAATAGATAGAATGACTCCTCCCTCATGGGGATACGAATTGTTAGAGTGAGTTCTAATATCTATCTGAGTACCAGGGTCTAATGGTTCTTCTCATTCTCGCCACATTTAAATAGAGTCCAAAGGATATCTCTCCATCATACTTTGAGTGCTTTCCTCCAAGCATGTTGTGTAATCATTTCTTCACCCTCTCTCCACTTCAGATAAACATTAAAACCTTACATTCACACACTCGTATTCTTCTATATTTTCTACATTGTGATTTTTTTTTTTTTTTTTTTTTTTTTTTTTTTTTTTGTCGGTTTATGGGCACATTCATCTTCTCTATCTGTTTATCGGATAATTCTACAATTATCCTAAACTCCTCGACAATATAAACTTAAAAATTCAATACATTCTTTCTCTTTAATACATTCTCTGAAGTTCTATATTCTCTTTCCAAACATTTTCCTAACTTTTTCCAAGCAACCAAATCGAAGGCCTTTTGCAGGTTCATAAAAGCATTCTTAAGCTTAATAATATACTGCCATATCTTCTTCGCAAATTTTAGAGGATTTAGGAAACATTTATGCACCAATAGTTAGTTGTTGATACAGTTTTTCGTAGGAAAGGATGTGAATACATGATATAAATCTGATAGGGAAGAAAGAGAAGTAAATATCATTTGGTTTAAGAATTTCAAAAGAACTAAAGTCGGTACGAGATGAACTTTAGGATAACGAAAGAAGAAATCCTGTTTTAATATGATCTTATAAAAGAGGAGACAAAAACTACAAGTAATCACATGAGGTAAGACAATAAGGCAATAGTAGTGATAAAAAAACTTGTAGTCTATTTAAGATAAAAAGGAATTACAAAATACTGCAATAAAATTTATTTGTAACAAAGATTAAATTGTAAAATATTTGAGTAAGCAAAAATCAAATTGCATTTTTGATGCACAGTTTAATCTTTCACATATTTAAATTGAAAAATCACTCCATATGATCCATGATGTTGGAGTCATGAAGTACTGACAAGATCTTCATATACTTTACTGTCTTGCGGAATGTAGGACGCGTGATAGACAGATGAATGGCCGTAATGTTCGTACTCATACACTGAAATTTGAAAGACAGCCTGACTCATCTGCAATTTAACTTTAGCCTGTGCTAGAGGAAGAAGAAGAAACTTTGTTGTTATTTCCAAACTCAGGAAAAATGTACGTCTCATCCAAATCAGTGAAACCAAATCAATCCAAATTCCTTTGGATTCGTGTCCAAGGTTCCTCACTGATGGGGTTTCACTTATAAATTTGGTCATTGGGTGAATAGCTTTGTCTCCACCATCTCGTTTTCTTTTCTTTTTTTTAATGCTTTCATAGTGTACAGTCCTTTCATTTGCAGGAACTGATGGGAATTTTGAAGATGTGATTTGGTCCATTTCATCAGAATGAGAAGACTTCTCATCCAAAAGTGATTGTTCATTCGCATCCGTAGTCTCATACATTTATATTTTCATACCAATAAAATTACCAACAGAGGGTTGGCCCACCCACCAGTGCTGTGCGATGAAGATTGCTGGAGGCGGTGAGGTACGTAAAAATGACTGGTAGTGCAATGCGGTGCTGGTTCACGACTTCCTGGTGGAATGCAATGCGGTATCAAAAAATAACTGGTGATGCGTTGCGGTAAGAAATAATGACTGTAATGAGTTGCGGTACTGGTTCACTATACGGTGCGGTAAGAAATAATGATTGATGGTGCATTGTCGTGCTGATTCACGACTTCGTGTGTGCGATGCGATGTAATACGATAAAATAACTAGTGATGCGGTGCGGTAAGAAATAATAAAGCACGTTGCGGTGCTGATGTACAATTCTACTTCATGGTGCAATGCGACGAGGTGCGGAAAACTGCTATTCTCAGTCAACATTATAGTCTAATATAGAGTCATAAAAAGAATATACGGATGAGAAAAAGCCTCTCCTCCATATACGTGACAGTTTATGGGTGAAAGATCTCGTTTATTCCGAACCCGAGTTCGCTAATGACTCAATAAGTTTCTTATTTCGGAGAATTATTGATTGGAGTGAAGGGCGATTATCGCTTTTTTCAACCTTTGATATTAATGTCTTTGAGGACGAGGTTTAATTGATGACATCGTTATTATCTCTTCGTGGGTTTGATTTACCTTATTTCTCCATTTTTTTCATTTCCTTTGCTTACCCATCTATCTATCTATCTATCTATCTCTTTTTAATTTTTGGAAGTAATTTTTCTGATCTCCCTCTTTCGTTCTGATATATATCTCTCCCCCCTTCTCTCTCTCTCTCTCTCTCTCTCTCTCTCTCTCTCTCTCTCTCTCTCTCTCTCTCTCTCTCTCTTTCTCTCTCCTTCCTCTCTCTGCATCACTTGTGCTTCAGTGCAGTAAGGACAGCTAAAGATTTTTTCGCCCACCTGAATTTTTTTTTTTTTTTTTCACTTTTTCTGAATTAAATTTAGGAAGACATTTTTGAAGCGCTTATATTTTTTAGTAGCTACTCTCGTAAATTGAAAATTGGATTTTTTTGTAACACCAAATACGTTTTTTTTTTTTTTTTTTTTTTTTTTTTTTTTTTGTGTGTGTGTGTGTGTATGTGTAGGTGAGTATGTTTGTGCTTTTCTGTTTATGTGTATTTTTGTGTGTGATTATGTTTGTGTTTGCGTGTGTGTGCGTGTGTCGGAGGAGGGAGAGGGGGTAAGTCAGTAAATTATATATCAGAAGAATTACTCATAAGTAGGGTTGTCACTCGTCTGTACTACAAATTTTGCCGCACCTGAAGGTCAAACCACAGTGCGAATGTATATTTATACTATGGTTGTGCTACAACAGCGAGAACAAAAGACATTGCACCAAACTCACCGTGTTACACAAAGATACTGACCGTGTTAAACAAAGACACTGACCATGTTACACAAAGACACTGACCGTGTTAAACAAAGACACTGACCGTGTTAAACAAAGACACTGACCGTGTTAAACAAAGACACTGACCATGTTACACAAAGACACTGAAATTGTGTGCAGCACCATACCTCGCAGCACTGGTGCGTCGGTCAACTGTACTAACAAGGGGTATAAAATTTTAGAAAAAAAAAACTAGAAAGGATTGTTCTTAAGCTTATAATTTTTTGAAAATAAATTTATTTTTTTTTTATTTAAGAAATTCACAAAAAATTTCGCCAAAATGCTGCATCCTTACCATCACAGTAAGCTCAAATTGACTTCTTTTTTTAAAATATAGATCAATAAATTCGTGTTTGATTTAAGACAGGCTACCCATACATTAATTTCCATAGGAAGAAAGCAAACAGTTCATTATATGAGGTAAGACAGGGAAAGGATACTTCTACCCTTACTTTCCTTACATTCACATCTTCTTTTTCATATTATTTCAAATTATTCAGTATCGAAAGAGTATTTTTTACATTGGTTTTGCGAGCGAACATCACAAGGTAAGTTTACATGCCTTCTCTTCAGTTAGAGAAAGCCTGTTCATCAAGTTAGAGTCCAGCGCCCGGACAACAATCGATTCTGAGTGCTTATAACATTCTCTGTGATATACGAAGCATGGTAGGTTTGAAAATGTATTTAATATATTTATATTCTTTCTGTCGATTTTTAAGTGACTACTGGGTTTCTGTTGACTTCTCTCGGTATAACACAAGACGACAGTATCTTTCTGCACCACATTGCATTTACCCATCTTTTCTCACCACACCTCACCAGGACAGGATGCTGGATTCTTTTTTCTCTTTCTTAACATGTTGCAGCCGCCTCCTTTGCAGATCCCTTTACTAGCACCGCACCACACCAAAAAGGAAAAAAAAAGTGAACTAAATCCACCAGGACAAGATGCTGAAATCGTATGACGCCACAGCACCAAGAGCAAAAAGCAGTACATTAATCAAACTGTTTGATAAAAAAAAATAGAGTATATGTGTTGTGTGTGTGTGTGTGTGTGTGTGTGTTCTTATTTTGTTGGAAATAATTTCTTATTTCGAAGAATTATTGATTGGACGCTGCAAAGTGTAGCACCACACCGCAACGGACGTCGATCAACCTTTGTAAAAAAAAAAAAAAGATTTTTAAAACAAAAAGAAATATCTTCCTTTCAGTAATTATTAAAAAAAATTTGGTAATTATTAATTATAATTATATTAATTATAATTTATAATTATTTTAAACGTTTTCATTTTTATTATTTATTTTTTTAAATTATTTCGTTACTTGTCAGATGCAGATAAAATATTAAATAATGTTTAAATATTATTCAAATTTAAATATTATTATTAAATATTAAATTCCAATTGAAAATTCCGTTCATAAAAAATATCTTTTCAAAATATATTCTTTGAAATTATTTTACGTAAAATTTTTTTGTTTTAGATAGATTAAATTTTTTTTTTAATTAAATATTTTTTTTAAAATAAATTAATAATTTTATTTTTTGCTTTTTCTCCTCTTTAAGTTTTTAATAATTTATATATTTATTTATTTATTTATTATTATTATTATTATTATTATTATTATTATTATTATTATTATTATTATTATTATTATTATTATTATATTGTCATTATTATTATATTAATAATAATAATAATTGTTGCTGTTTACATTATTATTATTCTTATTATTATTATTATTAGTTAGGTTCCCTTTTCCTATATGATTGTGGAGTGCTAGAGTTGCCAATTACTTCATAATACACAAGTCAACAAAAGAAAGCCCTCACCCTTGAGAGAAGAGATACTGAGAAAGGAAGTCTTCTTCTACGGGTAGAAAATATAAACCTCTGGACTAAGGTAAGCATATTTTTCTGACCAAAAATCGGGACGCTTCTGAACATTGCCCCACTTCCCTAAAATACCCTGCTCGTAAGGGTTTTAAGGGATGTATAAAGAAGGGTGATTTTTAAGATAAAAAAGAAAAACGATTCTGGTTTTCAAAAACAAGTCATAAGGTTTATAAGTTAAAAATATATATATATATATAATATATAATATAAATATATATATATATATATATATATATATATAATATATAATATATATATATATATATAATATATATATATATTAATATATATTTTGCTATCTAATTTAAATAAAAGTTGGATAAAATACTATTATCCGTCCCGATTTACCCTCTAAAAAAAACGGGACACTGGTTAAAAAACCCGGAGGGATGATCACCTTATTCTAGACTCCTGGAGGTACTCGTCGCAAATCTATTTCTAGAAATCTAGAAATATATTTCTAGAAATGAACAGAACTTGGTAAAAAGCAATGGCTTGAAAAGCTGTAGTTTGAATTGCAATGGGAAGACACAATTTTGTAGAAAAAACAGTTCTAAAGTTTTGCTACAACACACAGTTAATATATATATATATATATATATATATATATATATATATATATATATATATATATATATATATATATATATATATATATATATATATATATATATATATATATATATATATATATATATATATATTATATATATATATTTTTTTTTTTTTTTTTTTTTTTTTTTTTTTTTTTTTTTTTTTTTTTTTTTTTTTTTTTTTTTTTTTTTTTTTTTTTTATAGTTTCACATCTCACGGGCATTGCCCTATTCGAGGAGAGGAACTTTTCTAGGTAGTATATACCTAGGATCCCGAAGTGGGATCGAACCCTGGAAGGGTTTTCACCCTGTCAGTGGAACCAGCATTTCTCCTTTAGTTCTTAAAAGTCCTCCCAGAGCCCTCTAAAGGTCCTGTTTTTCAGCTCGATGGTTTTCAATGCCAGTCCTTGAGTTTTATAAACTCTCAGGTAGGGTTTTCACCCCTTCAGTTGGACTAGCAACGCTTTCCATCTAACCTCTAAACCCTCTCTCCTAGAGCTCTCCAGAAGATTATGCTTCCCGGAGCTATGGTTTCCCATGCTGGTTCTGGAGTTGTTGTAAGCCGTTAGCAGAGTAATCACAAGGCCGGGTGGCTAGTCCTGTCGTCCTTGCTTTTAGTTCTCTTCACATGATCCGATCCTGTCGTCGATATTCAAACTCAAGTCTTTTATATATATATATATATATATATATATATATATATATATATATATATATATATATATATATATATATATATATATATATATATATATATATATATATATAATAATATATATATATATATATAGTATGTTAATGTAATTTTCAAACCAATATTTTTGTTTACCTTATTCCATTAAAGTAAATTAATATTGAGATAGAGATAGAGTGAGAGATAGAGATAGAGTGAGAAGAAGTTTGTTTGCGATTGAAGGAGAGAAAAGTTAGAAAGGGTGAGTGAAAAAGGAAAAAAAGTGAATGAGTGCCTGTGTGTGTGTGTGTGCGTGTGAGAGAGAGAGAGAGAGAAATGAGTTAACGAGTGTGTGAGAGGAAAAAAAATAAGCGAGTGAGAGAGTGAAAGAAAGAGAAAGTATAGTATGAGTTATTGAGAGAGAGAGAGAGAGAGAGAGAGAGAGAGAGAGAGAGAGAGAGAGAGAGAGAGAGAGAGAGAGAGAGAGAGAGAATGAGAAATTTACTATCTCATATTTTAATAAAATTTCCCAAACCCCATTGGTGTAATATATATTTTATAGCATTACTCTTGTTTCTTCGTGTGTGTGTGTGTGTGTGGGTGTGTGTGTGTAGGTTTGCGTGTGAATGCGTTTGTGTGTGTGTGTTTCGCAAATTGGATGTTTTGGCCTCTTAAGATCAAGGAGCGGCAAGTGTGAAATATTTTTTTCGAGTTTTTTTGAGGTCTTTACTTTACCAGGTCATGAACCTTCAAAGTTGTTTTTTTATATATATGTCCCTGTGTTACTGTATATGTCCTTGTGTCTCTATGTCCTTTTGCCCCTGTGTTCCTATATATGTCTCTGTATTCCTGTATACGAGTATGTATCTATGTTCCTGTCTCCCTATGTTCTTTGAACCAGTGTTCCTATATACGTCCCTCTGTCTCTATATCCCTGTGTTCCTATATATGTCTCTCTGTGTCTCTATATTCCTATATATGTCTCTGTGTCTCTATATCCCTGTGTTCCTATAAATGTCTCTGTGTTCCTATATAATTTATGTCTCTCTGTGTCTCTATATCCCTGTGTTCCTATATACGAGTATGTATCTGTATCCCTGTCTCCCTATGTCCCCGTGTTCCTATATACGTCCCTCTGTCTCTGTGTGCAAAGAAACATCATAAAACACACGATATTTTGATATTATTTTTATGCAGTTAATATATTTTGATAATTTTTTTTAAATTTTTTTTTATATCTTAAAAATTTCAAATACAATAAAATTAAAGTTACAAAAATAAATAAATAAATAAATAAATAATAAATAAAAACATTCATACATACAACTCTTCATTTTTTTAATGTTTAAAATATTGTCAATACTTTAATAATAATAATAATAATAATAATAATAATAATAATAATAATAATAATAATAATAATAATAATGCAAGATTATTTGGAATACAAGTATTCAGGTCACGCTATTGAAAATATATTTTTTCCTTTTAATGATTTAGGCCTATGAAAAATAAGCCTACAATATTAAAACTCATGCCATAGGCCTACCTCTTGAATTTTTTTTTATTCGTTAAATATGTCAACCCTGTAACTTTAATAATAATAATAATAATAATAATAATAATAATAATAATTTTTTTTTTTTTTTTTTTATACTCTACACCATATCCCGCAAAATGCAGGGTGGTGTCGGCTGCAGAAACTTCACATTCCTGCAGCCGTACTTGGGAAGAAAAAAAAACTGGTGTAAAAGGTTCCCAGCCTTTAGAACCAGGCGAAGAATAATTCCTCATTTGTTCTGACTACGTCGAAATCCCAATCCTTTTCTACCAGAAGTTATCTAGAAGTTTCAATTAAAAATTTTATTGGTTCACGGATGATTTTGATTTAAAATTATTTAAAAGACCTCTTCCGAAAATTTTGTTACTTCACATATGATTTTGATTTAAAATTACTAAAAGACCTCTTTCGAAAATTTTGTTGCTCCTCTTGATAGATTAAATATTAATTTTGATTCAACTTATTTTAATTCCAAATGTTAATAAATTCAATAAAATTTTTAAATATTTTCTTCGACCAAAAAATTTTCCAATTACTTCTAAATAATGATCTGGATTCTTGCATTCAATAATATAATATAATAATAATATAATAATATAATAATAATAATAATAATAATAATAATAATAATAATAATAATAATAATAATAATAATAATAATAATAATAATAATAATAATAATAATAATAATAATAATAATAATAATAATAATAATAATAATAATAATAGGTTATTTGGGGTAACTATATTCAAATTACACTGTTTTATTTTTAGTTTTTTTTAATGATTATAGATATTACAAATAGGCCTGCAAAATTTAATGATCATTTTCTTTCCCCCCCCCCCTTTCCTGTACATTTTTCTATAACAGAAAAGTTGGGAAGAAAAAGCCTAGAAAATGTACTTAAAGTATATAGGCTTTTTTCCTGGTTGAAAGTCTCCTTAAAGAATATAGGCTTTTTTCCTGTTTGAAAATGTACTTAAAGTATATAGGCTTTTTTCCTGTTTGAAAATGTACTTAAAGTATAAAGGCTTTTTTCCTGCTTGAAAATGTACTTCAAGTATATAGGCTTTTTTCCTGCTTGAAAATGTACTTAAAGTATATAGGCTTTTTTCCTGCTTGAAAATGTACTTCAAGTATATAGGCTTTTTTCCTGCTTGAAAATGTACTTAAAGTTATAGGCTTTTTTCCTGCTTGAAAATGTACTTCAAGTATATAGGCTTTTTTCCTGCTTGAAAATGTACTTAAAGTATATAGGCTTTTTTCCTGCTTGAAAATGTACTTAAAGTTATAGGCTTTTTTCCTGCTTGAAAATGTACTTCAAGTATATAGGCTTTTTTCCTGCTTGAAAATGTACTTAAAGTATATAGGCTTTTTCCTGCTTGAAAATGTACAAGTATATAGGCTTTTTTCCTGCTTGAAAAGGTTTAAATTGTAAAAAAAAGATTACCAAATTTGTGAAGATGGTTTTCTATCGTAGGATGTTCTTTTAGGCAAAGTAAGTTGAAGGGTTTATTTATATGGTCGGGTGTAATTTCTGGTAGAAATAGGATGAAGTGTTTTATACAGTAAGATATAGAGTTTTCAATTGTCGTATATTTCCAACTGCAAGTGTAGTAAGGTGTAGTGTCTTCATCGTCGGATGTTTCCAACAAGTGTAGTTAAGTGTAGTGTTTTCTATCGTCAGATGTGTTTTCAAGTGTAGTAAGATGCTGTGTTTGAAGGTACAAGGGAAGTTATTTTATATGTTGGTGTGTTTACCCAAGCCCATTAATTAAGGGGATGTATTTTCATATTGGGAGTGTATCCATGAGGAATTTGGCTTTTTATTGTCTTTGTTTTTATAGAGTTCTTCAATGCTTTTAAACATGAAAAAACTGTTTTCTTAATTTACTTCGAGCTTGGCTTTTTTTTTTTAATTAAATAAAAAACTTTATAGAGTTTCATAGATATTAATACGAACACAGAAGAAAATAATAAACTGATTTTCTTTTCTGTTCTCCCATTGAATAGTATTTAATTAAAAAATAATAATAATAATAATTGTTTCTCCACTCCATACCTCTGCTCCTTCCCAAGATTTTTTTTTTTTTAATTTTTTTATTACAGAAACGCCACCACTCACGGGGCAGAGCCCTTTTCATGGAAGGGGCACTACCAGCGCTTTCATAAGATATATATATATATATATATATATATATATATTATATATATATATATATATATATATATATATATATATATATATATATATATATATATATATATATATATATATATATATATATATACCGCAATGCATGCAAAACTAAATTATTATGTCCTCACGCGAAGACGGTAGAGCACACCCTGTTTTTTTTGGTCATTCACTTATTGCCTTGTCTGTCTGTCTGTTTAAAGCCTCTTATGCTCACGACGTCCCTCCATCCAACAGACGTCGTCTGCACCTTCAGTAGCGAAAAGGAACCTCCCCTTGAGATCAGTAATGAAATATTTAATAGAGAAATATTGAATAAAATTACGGCACATCTTCACCACACACACACTTATATATATATATATATATATATATATATATATATATATAATATATATATATATATATATATATATATATATATATATA
>SEYY01003382.1:0-65000 GCA_009176605.1 Armadillidium nasatum
ATATATATATATATATATATATATATATATATATATATATATATATATATATATATATATATATATATATATGTTTGTATTCGAAATTAGGAATTTTTTCAATATTTTATAAAAATAAATGGTGGGATAAAATTATCAATTAAACCTAACCTAAAACATAAAACGTAATATGTGATTGGCTCTTTTATTCTCGCTATAAGGATAAAACATATTCTTTCCCTGTTTGACGTAAATGATTAGACGAATGCCTGACATAATCGGGAGAATATTATTTTTAACAACACAATTTGCTATTCACTCTTGGAAAAACGTTTATACGGCTTGCCACGTGTAATTTTCCCAGAGTTAGCGGTTTAGAATAATGTGAAATAAATACATTTTGAAGATACTATATATAACGATGTTAGGTTAGAAGGACAGGCAATATGACAGCGAACGAACTAAGCTATTAACATTCGAAAGCATAGTAGATGAGATGCCTACGATTTCGTCGGATTAATATATGTTCATTGCGTAAATAGTAATTTACTTTAAAATTCTTAAACATCTGTTCTCTCGAAAAGATTTATCCCGATATAGCGAATAGTAATACACTTTTCGGTAAATGTAACAAAACATCGCTACAAACTATGATGGAAATTATAGTTTACTCATATATATATATATATATATATATATATATATATATATATATATATATATATATATATATATATATATATATATATATATATATATATATATATATATATATATATATATATGTGTGTGTGTGTGTGTGTGTGTAACTATATCGGTTCCAAATATTATGCTAACCTAAAATACTGTAGATTTTACACTGTGATCAATGGGCGTACCTAAAATATCTTGTTGAAAAATGATTGGAGGAAAATTTAATCTTAAAATTAGACTCATGTTACTCTGAAAAATGATCGACCCAAGCACACCCAAGCACAGTCGATTACTTCTGTCCACGATAGTACATGTGTATGTTTGCATTTCATTATCATGTGTGTTATTTATCATGTATGTATTTACTTATTCATGAAAAGGATGTACTATTTATATTTTCTTTATATATATATATATATTTATATATATATATATATATATATATATATATATATATATATATATATATATATATATATATATATATATTATATTATTATATTATATATATATATATATTTTTTTTATTCACTCCAGACTGGGTCTTAGTTTTGTCTTGTGTAATCCTCAATTGCTTGTATTGGTCTGTATCCACTCTGGAGTGATTTAGAATTTTATTTGTGTCAATAAAGTCCGAAAACCCACCTTCAATTTCAATCATCCTCGTTGTGGAGTATGTTTTTGGTTGTGTGACTGTCTTGTAATCTCTACTCAATCAACAAACAAAAAGGGGTCGCCCCGACCCCACAATCTTCTAATATCCCCTCCTTGAATAGGGCTTTTCCCGTGAGTGGTGGTGATGTGCATAGAAGGAAAAATTATCTTCTAGGGAAGGACTTCTCAAAGCTCGGGTTGAGAGTTTTGAATCTACTAAATCAAAATATCAATCCAGTCTGAAAGACAGAAATTTCAAGCATAGATTTCACCTTCAGCGGCAAAATATTTAGTCACACCAGTCCGTTTAGAGGTGACCTTTGATTGTTTATATTGTTTATATTGCAGAAGTGGAAAAAGAAAAATGGGAGAGACAAAAAGGAGAAAAAAAAAGAACGAGGATAAATGAAAGATAAGTGTGTCTTTGAGAATGATTGAGAATTGATTCTCAATGGTTCTCATAGTTATATACAAATATTTAACGTTTTTCTTTTTATTCTTCTAGGCTTGTCCATGCCTTTTTTGTATTATGTAAATAATTGAATTTATAGATGGAGTAAAATGTCATTGTTTTTTACTTAGACGATTATCTATCTAGACATAGTGAAAAGTAAATGTAATGTGGGGAGTCCGGATTCGTCTGCTGGCTTTTCAGTATAGTTATGTGATGAGGAGTAGTCTGCCTAAATAAAAGAAAAGAGACACTATCATCAAATAAAACTTTGAATTAATTATTAATTGAATTGACAAAATAGAAAAGGCAATAGTTTTTTAAAATGGAAAAAAGAGAAGAAGAAATTTTGAAAGTGTATATTATGAAGTATGAAGAAGTTCAAGTGAATGTTAAAAAAAAAATAGGCGGAAAAATGAATGAGGAAATGAAAGGGAGTCATTTATTATTTGGTGCGAGATTGACAAGAAAGGAAAGACATATTTTATTGTGTGCTTGTATTAAGGAAGAATATAAATTTACAGTGGTTAAAAGTGCCTTGGGGAAAATATTTGAAGAAAAGGGTAAAAAGAGAGTGAATGAGAAAAGTAGGTAAGATTGGATTGGAAGGGAGGAGGAAAGATATAGTGAAGGAGAGAAAGAGGAAAGAAAATGGAGTTATAAATGTTTTAAATGTGGACAAGGTTATGTGGCAAGATATTGTGCAAAAAGAGATATAATGTTTTATATGTAAGGAAAGAGGATATATTGCAAAAGAATGTTACAAAAGAGGAGGAAGAGAAGAAATGATTAAGGGAAGAGAAGTAGAAAGGGTGGTATGGACAAAACAGGATAATGAGGAGAAGAATGATTTAGATTATGGAGAATAGAAGGAATTCTCGATACTGGATGTAAGAAAACAATTTGTGCAGAATTATGACTGTCAAAGATCCTGCTGAGATTATCAGAAGAAATAATAATAATAAAAAAAAGTGAATAGGGAAGAGGAAAAGTCGGAAAGGATATTTTTATTTGGAGAAAGTGAGTATAAAGCTTGTAAAGTTGTGTTTATCCCTTGTGTATTGGGAGGACTGAAATTAAGAATAAGAACGGAGATTGTCAATGGAGATATCCCATGGTTGATAGGAAGGGAGACCCTGAAAAACATGGGAGCTTTATAGACATTGAAAAATTAGAGATAATAATGGATAAACTTGAAATAATAAAAGTAAAATGTGAACTAGACTCTAAAAACCATCTAATAATAAAATTGATAAGAGGTTTGAGAAGATATAAGTATTTATGGGAAATGGATTGGATGGATGATAAGAAAAACAGAAGAATGAAATTATGTAAATTACATCTGCAGTTTGTTCATGGAAGGAGTGATAAAATATGGGAATTAAGGAAGAAAGTAAAAATGGAGAAGAAATGTTTAGAAACAATAAAAGTGAAATGAAAAAGGATTTACAAGAACTTTGCGAATGTAGTGTTTGTAGGAAACATAAGAGAACGCCTACAAGACCAATAGTGAGATTTCCAATGACAAATTTTAATGAAATGGTTTCAATAGAGGGAAGGAAGTTTTTGTTGTTGATGGACATGGCAACGAATTATATGCAAGCTAGTTGATTGATTAAGAAGACTCCGGGAGAAATTTGTAAAAAAAAAAAAAAAAAAAAAAAAATACTGGAAAAATGGATAAGTGTTGTAGGACCTTCTAAATTTGTATTTTCTGACAATGACTTAGAGTTCCAAAATGAGGAGGTGAAAGAATTAACTGAAAATTTTGGAATAGAAATAAGAAGCATACAGCCGAGAGTCCTTGGAGTAATGGGAAATGTGAAAAGATGATTGGTTTGGTAAATGAAAGTGTGAGAAAATTGAGAGAGGATGAGACTAATGATTGGAAAGTAGTCTTATTGTGGTAAGTTTATGCTAAAATATGAAGAATGGGTATTCCACATATCAACTGGTATTCGGAAGAAGTCCTCATATCACAAGTATACATAATGATGAGAAGAATTACGTAACAGAAATGGAATTCCAGAGTGAAAGTGAGAAACTAGAAGAAAATTTAAGAGCTATGACAAAAAGCAAGAGAGATACATATGAGACAAGAATCAAGTGAAAGAATTAAACTGGCACTTAAGAAAAATGTACGAGACCACAAATTGGAAGAAGCACTTGTTGGAGATAAAGTTTACTGTAGAGAAGGAGAAAAAAATGGAGAGGTCCAGCAAAGGAAATAGGGATAGATGGAAAAACCGTCTTAGTAAAGCATGGTTGAAACTCTTAGATGGCGAGAGTTCACATTACAAGGATACAAGGAGAAAACGAAGTAGAAAATGAACAGGAGGAAAAAGAAGAAACTGAATGTACCACAAATGAGATAGTAGAAGAAAATGAGGAAGAAGTTCTGAGACATTATGAAGGAAAGAGTGTGGAGAGAGGGGAAAGACGAGAAGAAAGAGGGAAGAAGAAGAAAATAAGGAAGAGGAAGATTGAAGGAGAGATAATTCCAAAAGTTAAACATAGAGAAAGGTGGAGAATGAGAAAGAAAGAAACAGGAGAAAGCATAGAAGTAAGAATTCTAAGCAGAGCTGGTAAAGAGACAAGTGCAAGGAGTCACAACATAAAAAACTTAGAAGATTGGAAAGTAACGTGAATATAAAGCTATGGAAATATGAAAAATTCTTTCAGATTCCTGAAATGGAAGAAGTTTCTTTTGATTAGTGGAAATAGGGAGGAAGTGATAGAAGCAAAGTTAAAGGAACTAAAAAGCTTGAAAGAAAACAATGAATATGAAAAAGTAAAAAGAGAGGGACAAAAGTTAATTTTCACTCGTTGGATAATATCAGAAAAATTTAAAGAAAATAAAAAAGTATGTAAAGCTAGATTAGTAGTAAGAGGTTTTGAAGAGATAAACTTAGATGAAAGAAATGATTCTCCAACATGTTCGCTGGAATCTTTAAGGATAACTGGCAATAATTAATTATAAGGGATGGGTATATAAGAATTTGGATGCGAAAAATTCCTCTTTGCAAGGTCGTCAGATTGGGAGAAATGTGTATATAGAGCCCCCAATAGGAGGCAAGAAGTGAAGGCGAAGAATGGAAATTAAAGAAAGACGATTTACGGTTTAGAGTATGCATCCAAAGAATGGTACCATAGTATTACAGAAATTATAGAAAGATTAGTAGGAGTAAAAAGTCGACTGGAACCAACCATATATATTGGAAAAAAGGAGGGAAAGTGATAGGTATTGTGTGTACTCACGTAGATGACTTTTGCTATGGGGATGAACCAATATTCCAAGTGGAAATAATAGAGAAGCTAAAAGAAAGAATTAAAATTGGAAATGAAGAGAGTAAGAAATTTACTTATGTAGGTGTGAATATTAAACAAGAAAAAGAGTGAATAACTATAGATCAGAGAAAATATATCAAGAGTATAGAAATTCCAGAGATAAAGAGATTTAGAGAAGATAGAGACTCGACACCAAAAGAATTAACAGAATATAGATCACTTGTGGGAAGAATAAATTGGTTAGCTCAACACACTCGACCAGAGATAGCGGTAAAGGGGAGCCTACTGAATAAAAATTTTAAAAATGACAGGACAAGTGAAATGAGAAGAGCGATAAAAGTGATAAAGAAGCTAGAGGAAAATGTTGAAGTAGTCCTGAATAGGCTGGAAGGAGAAAGGATAGAAATAGAGGTATTTGCTGATGCTTCCTTCAATAATGTGGGAGACGGGGATTCACAAATGGGGTATGTAATTATCCTGTAGGATGAAAAGAAATACAAATGTTCAATATGTGGAAATCAAGTGGCAAGGAGGGTAGCAAAGTCCACAATTGAAGCAGAAGCACTAAGTGTGGGAGAAGCTACAGAAAATGCAACATATAGGAAAAATGTTTGGCAGGAGATTATGAATCAGAATGTATCAATAAAAATAAAGACAGCAAAACACTAGAGAGAGCCATGAAATTTACAAAAGGTATTTTGAGTAGGAGATTGAGAGTGGGTATAGCTGCAATTAAAGAGAAGAGATTGAATCAGTGAATTGGACTGGTACGAAACAAAAAGTAACTGATGCGTTAACAAAGAGAGGTGCTAGAGGATATGATTATAAAGTATGTGACTGAAAGGAAAAGGGTTAAAAGAGAAAAGGATGAAAGAGAAAAGTGTTAGATTGATTGTTTTTACATATTTAAATTGCAGATGTAGGAAAAGAAAAATGGGAGAGACAAAAAGGAGAGAAAAAAAAGAAAGAGGATAAATGAAAGATAAGTGTTTCTTTGAGAATGATTGAGAATAGATTCTCAATGGTTCTCATAGTTATATACAAATATTTAAGTTTTTCTTTTTATTCTCCCAGGCTTGTCCATCCCTTTTTTGTATTATGTAAATAATTGAATTTATAGATGAAGTAAAATGTCATTGTTTTTTACTTAGACGATTATCTAGGCATAGAGTAAAAGACTGTTAAGGTAAGTGTGGAAAGTCCGGATTCGTCTGCTGGCTTTTCAGTATAGTTATTGTGATGAGTAATCTGCCTAGATAAGAGAAAAGAGACACTATCATCAAATAAAATTTTGAATTATTTTATTTCGAGTCAAAGATTAGAGTAAAAAAAAGATCTACCCTTTAGGTAAGTAAGATTAATTTTCAGTTTAAGTATTTAAAGATTAGGGTATAGATAAATTTCAACCTTAATCTTATATTGTTTTTAATAAAATTTTCTTTTCTATTTATTCGATTTAGTTTTAAATTCTTATGGTAATTGGAAAAGATGGTCGCTAAAAAATTTCATTATTGAGAGGGGGTCGCGATGAAAAAATTTAAGAAGCACAGTTCTAGGGAACTCTAGGAAAGGGTTTCAAAGGCAAGATGGAAGATGCTAGTCTCTTTGAAAAGGTGAAAATAACAGGAGTGTGTGATACCCAAGGTAATTGGGAGCGGATAAAAAAAATTATTATATATATATATATATATATATATATATATATATATATATATATATATATATATATATATATATATATATATATATATATATATATATATATATATATATATATATATATATATATATATATATATATATGAATCTATTTTTGTATAACAATCTAAAAATTAAAAGGTTAAAAAATGTGGTCCTGTTGAATACTTTTTAATTAGAAGGTAAATTGCAATAACATTACAAATACAAATAAATTACCTGAGAGTTAAAGAGGAAATAAATATTCCTTTTTGAAAAAAGTAGCAGCAAACTAGATCAATAAGTTTAGTCACGAATTTCTTAATTCAAAGTCCATAAAATTGTACTAAATTTGATTTACAATGTTCTAATTTTTATCTTAATAAAAATAGGAATGTAATCTTTTAAAGTTCACAAACCATACACAAAATATTTCGACTTTTAACCAGCAAATATGTAAAATATATTCATTTTACTTGTATGACAAATCAGAAGCAAAAAATATCCTTACATAATTCATATATTCACAGCCAGATGTAAACTGAAGTCAAAGATTACAAAATATTTCAAATAATTAAAAAAAAAACTTACAAAACTGATAATAAATTAAACGTATGTACAAAACGACCTGTTTACTATTATTTGAAATTCATATCTTGATTGCATGGAAAGAAATAATGCCATGAAGATAGATCTGAATTTTTTCCAGATAATGATTCAATGGCGCTATGAGAGAAAGGGTTAAAAGAAACTTTACTTTTGTGATAAAAGCCTAAAATGTTTGTTTAATTAACAGTTTATTTCAATAAATGGTAGCCTAAAATATTTTTCGTTTTGAAAATATTAACAAAGTGAAAAATACTAGCACACCGGAGTTTATTAAGAGAATGAATATTTTCTTAAAACTTAACACTTCTTTAATAAAGAACGAGATTTAAGATTATTACATTTTCCTTTCAAAATGTAAACCCAATTCTTTTCTTAGGTTTCAATCTATAATGCCTATCCAAAGTACAATAATATAATAAATCTAAAAATTTTTAAAATATATTTTAAGTATGAAAAAATTTACATAAGACATTAATTATTGTATAATTAATCAGTTCCAAAGTATTTCTGTCCAAAGTGATTGGGCGCAACAGAGTTCACTTCTGAAGTAAGAATGGTCATCTGTATTGAAAGAAAAAAAATGCAAATATTCAAAGTCAATTTAAAATATATATATATATATATATATATATATATATATATATATATATATATATATATATATATATATATATATATATATATATATATATATATATATATATATATATATATATATATATATATATATATATATATATATAGTTGTTATATTATTCATAATGGCGGAAATATAAATATAAATATTACATAGGGCAAGGCATAGAGACAAACAGCAGTACTTACTTCGGCCTTTATTTACATGTATAACACAGTATAGGTCGTGCTACAAGAATACACGAGTACAATCGATAGAATGATGATGCAAATGTTTACATAGAACATAGTCTTTTACTGAATCATGACAAAGTGTATTTCATACAGTACCAACAGTACATATACTTTAGATTAACTCATAACACCCCCTCATAAGCTAAAGTATATCTCTAATGTTTTCAAATTTTAATAACCTTTTTTTTTTTTTTTTTTTTTTTACAGAACGCCACCGTTCACGGGCAGAGCCCTTTTCAAGGAGGGGGCACACACACATAGAGAGAGCTCGCTTAAACACACACACACCTAACGCACAGCCCTCAGGTGGGCGCAGACGGAAGCCTTGAAGAGTGGAAGGTTAAATACAGAAGGAAAAATAGATGAAGGTAGAGAGTTCCACAGAATAGAGGTGGCTGGAAAGAAAGAGGTACCACAACGGGCTAGCCTGGGATTTCCTACGTCCACACAAAATTGGTGAGAAAGCAGGGCACCCCTTGTGCACCGAGGACGACGCAATGGTGGAGGAATGCGAGAGGCCAATTCCCTCGAGCACCTGCCATTGTAGTACCTGTAGAAAAGAGATAGCGCGCCAACGTCACGTCGCAGAGACAGAGGGTCGAGAGAGTTTGAAAGTAGGGGACAGTTAATTAATCTTTTAGCTTTTGACTCAACCCTATCCAGAAGAGAGGAGGAGACGGAGCCCCCCAAAATGTGAGAACAGTACTCCATACAAGGGCGAATAAGATCCTTATATATTTGGAGTAGCTGTTCAGAAGAGAAAAATTCTCGCAATCTGAACAGAACTCCCAGCTTCTTAGAGGCCGCTTTAGCAACCATTGTGATATGTGGTTTCCAAGATAGTTTGTTGTTTATGTTTAGACCAAGAATGTTAATGTTATTTACAGGTGAGACGGGAGAGCCATCGAAGAGGATAGGAAAGTTAGGAGGTGTTTTTGAGAGGGAGATGTGAAGAAGTTGAGTTTTTAAAGAGTTGAATTTCACAAGGTTGCTATGACCCCACCGGGAAATCCCATCCAGATCGGCAAGAATGGAATTGGAAACAGAATCTGAACAGAACTCCCAGCTTCTTAGAGGCCGCTTTAGCAACCATTGTGATATGTGGTTTCCAAGATAGTTTGTTGTTTATGTTTAGACCAAGAATGTTAATGTTATTTACAGGTGAGACGGGAGAGCCATCGAAGAGGATAGGAAAGTTAGGAGGTGTTTTTGAGAGGGAGATGTGAAGAAGTTGAGTTTTTAAAGAGTTGAATTTTACAAGGTTGCTATGACCCAACCGGGAAATCCCATCCAGATCGGCATGAATGGAATCGGAAAGTTGAAGACGAGAAGCAAGTCTAGAAGCAAAAGAGGGAGCAGATTTGAAATGAGTAGAAGAATATAGAGTTGAGTCATCGGCATAAGAGTGAACAGAGTTAGAAGTGCAGTTGAGAAGATCGTTAATGAAAAGTAAGAATAAGGTTGGAGATAAAACAGAACCCTGAGGAACACCACAGTTGACAGAAAAGGAGGAAGAGGTCGCTCCATCTACAACTGCCGAAATGGAACGATCTGAGAGAAAACTAGACATGAGTAAGCAAAGAGAAGGAGGAAACCCAAAGGAGGGGAGCTTGGAGAGCAGTGACGCATGCCACACCCGGTCAAAAGCCTTGGATATGTCAAGCGCCACCACACAAGACTCCCCGAAGTCCCTAAGGGCAGAAGACCATAGATCAGTAAGATAGGAAAGTATGTCACCAGTTGACCTCGAGCGTCGAAAGCCATACTGGTGATCAGAAAGAAGAGAATGAGACTACAAATGATCCAGGAAATGAGAGTTGAGAAGAGTTTCAAAAATTTTAGATAGAACACAGGTGAGAGCTATAGGTCGATAGTTAGAAGGGTCAGAGCGACTACCTTTTTTCGGGATCGGTTGAACAAACCGATCCATGAAATTAGAGGTCCATTATTGTTTAACTGAAAACCATAACCACTAATACTAAATCTATCTTCTAATGAACCCCAATCTGAATCACAATAACCAACTAATTTTAACTGCTCATTTGATTTATAAAATTTCAAATCATAATTTATAGTACCTTTTAAATATTTTAATACATGCTTAGCTAATTGTAAATGTGCATTATTTGGTTTATTCATATACTGAGATAAACATTTTACAGAAAAACATATATCAGGTCTACTACAACTTATCAAATAAATTAAACTACCTACAATTTCTCTGTACAATTTACCATCTGTTAATAATTTTGAATCACAATACTTAAGTTTATTAACACCAAGATCACTTGGAATTACATTATGATTACAATTACTCCTTTTAAATTTACTTAATACTTTTTCAATATATTTTGATTGTTTTATACTAATTCAGTTATTCTCAAATTTAAATTCAATACCAAAAAACATAGATAGTTGACCCAAGTCTTTCATTTTAAATCTATTTGGCAATATTGTTTTAACATCATTTAAAATATCAACATTTCTGGCAGAAATTATTATATCATCTACCCAAATTATTAATATAATAAAAATTTTACATTTTTCATCAACCTTAGTATAAACACATGTATCAACTACAGATTTCACAAAATTTTGAGATATGAGAAAAGAATCTAACAAGTTATTCCAAATTCTGCCACTTTGTTTTAGTCCATATAATGATTTATTTAATTTACAAACTAAACTATTACCACTTACATTACTTTGTATATAACCTGGTGGTTGTTCAATGTATAGTTCCACATCTATAGGTGCATTTAAATATGCAGTTTTCACATCCATCTGATGAACAATAAATCCTTCTTGTACTGACAGTTGCATCAACATACGGATTGAAGTTATTCGAGCTGTTGGTGAAAAAGTTTCTTGATAATCCACATCTTTCACTTGTGAATATCCTTTTGCCACATATCTGGCTTTGAATTTTTCTTCATCAGTTTGTCCTTGTTTAATGGCATAAACCCACCTTCCACCAACTACTGAACGACCTTCTGGTAGTGGAGTGAGTTCATATGTATCATTCTCAATCAGAGAATCAATTTCTTCATCCATTGCTTTCTTCCAGTGATGTGAATCAGAACTTGCCATAGCTTCTTCATAAGATTTTGGGACACTAGTCATTCTATAACAATAATCCATAGAATAATTAACATTTAATAAATTTTGATCCATATCATCAACATAGTCCTCAAGATACTTTGGCTTATTTCTCTGCCTCTTTGGATATCTGTTTTCATATTCTTCATTTTCACCTAATTCTTCTCTATTAGGTTCCTCTTTTTCATTTTCTTCTGTAGATCCATATTCTTGAGTCCTTGGTCTTGAATATTCATATTCAAATTCAGATGCTTCTTCTTCTTGTCCAAATTTTTCTGTAAATTTAACACATCTTACTTTCTTAATATTGTTCTCCTCAGGAAAATATATAAGATTTGCTGGACTTTCATTATCATACCCAACAAAAATTCCTTGTTTACTCTGTGCATCTAATTTCTTTTTATCCTGTGTGTATGCATAACAAATTGATCCAAACACATGCATATTACTTAAATTTGATTTTCTTCCTGTTACTAGTTCATAAGGTGTTTTACCTGTCCTTGTATGATAACACCTATTGCGAATATATGCTGAAGTTTTCAATGCGTAGGACCATAATTCTTTAGGCAACTTGGCTTCCAACAATAAACATCTTGCCATATCAAAAAGAGTTCTCCAAGTACGCTCAACTTTTCCATTTTGATGCGGCGAATATGGTGCCGAAAATTCCTGCTTTATACGATTCTTTATGAGGAGTGATTTGAAGTCTGCAGAGGTAAACTCTGTACCATTATCTGACCTCAACCTCTTTACAGTCCCATATGGGGAAATGTCTGCTAGAAATTTTTCTGTTGCAGAAATCGTATCAGTTTTACTCTTCAATAAATACACAAAAATTGCACCAGAATAGTCATCTACAAAAGAAATAGCATATTTAAAACCATCCCTTGCAACAGGATCAATAGGACCTGCTAAATCACAATATACTAATTCTAATATACCAGTAGTATATTTTTCAGCTTCTCTATTTCTAATCTGAGTCATTTTGCCCAAGTGCACAAGTACTACAATCAAAATTTTCTTTACTAATTATATCCATACCATTTACTACACTTTCAAGTTTTAAAACATCTTGAACATTACAATGGCCCATAATTTTATGCCAATCTTGCAAACTATAAGAACCCATTTTCTTAATACCAATATTGTTCAGAAAATATAAACCTCCTGTTTTCTTAATATTAAATACTGTACCATCAGGTGCTACTAATTCAGCAGATTTGGGTGTAAAATTAATAGAAACTCCATTTTTTGAAGCTGCCTGCACTGAAAATATATCTTGCTTATATGATGGTACACAAAGCGCATTTTTCAATAAAATACTATGACACTTACCATTAACATCACATATTGAAACTTTAGCATGGCCTCTTCCAATTGCAGCATTATTCATTCTGTTTCCATCGGCCAATTCAATAAAATGGTTTGAGGGGTCAAAATTTTCTTCAAAGCTGATAAATTTTGATCTATCACATAAAATATGTGAGGTAGCTCCAGAGTCTACTAGTAGATTACTTGGTGTGTGTCCTACATTACCCATTTCATTAATTATAAATGCATAAGAATGACTCTCATCACTTTGGCTCCCATCCTTTGCAATCTTAGTGGAATTATTTTTTCTACAAAATTCTGTATCATGGGTTTGGAAATTACAATTAACACACCATCTTTTATAATACTGTCCTATATCCCCCTCTTCCTCTATAAGCCTGCTTAGTAATCTGGTGATTATTTAGTTTCTCTGAACATTCAAATTGCTTGTGGCCAACTTTTCCACAAGAAAAACATTTCACGTAACTTTTTCTATCTTTTATCTTCATAACATTTTCTTCTGGCTTAATATCTGCCTGTTGGCTCTTTACTGTCTCTTCAAAACTTCTTAGAGCTACTTTAAATTCACTAAATGTCATGGCTTTCTCTTTCTGAATAATTACCGTCGAAAAAGCCTTTATAGCTATAAGTAAACCGTCACTTACAATTTCACCTGCTGATTTCAAAAATGTAGCTGCTGTCTCTGCCCTTAAAATGTAATCAGTAACATCTTCATCACTGCCTAATTTTAATGAAGTTAGCTCTGTAAATAAGGCTATCACTCTAGGCTTACTGCTACCCAAATAATGATCATGTAATATTTTCAAGGCTTTCTTGCCATCATCCTTAGCATCTCTTATGATAAGGGACAAACTTCTATCATCTAGGACTAACACTAACTCTGCAAAAACTTTTGCATTATCATCGCTATCAACATCAGCGGTAGAATCACTTATCACGTGCAACAAATTTTGCAGCCTTAAATGCCCTAGGAATTTAACTTCCCACAACTCATATTTTTCTACATCGCCATCGAAATATAAACGCCTGGGCCCATAACCTGTTGTTATATTATTCATAATGGCGGAAATATAAATATAAATATTACATTGGGCAAGGCATAGAGACAAACAGCAGTACTTACTTCGGCCTTTATTTACATGTATAACACAGTATAGGTCGTGCTACAAGAATACACGAGTACAATCGATAGAATGATGATGCAAATGTTTACATAGAACATAGTCTTTTACTGAATCATGACAAAGTGTATTTCATACAGTACCAACAGTACATATACTTTAGATTAACTCTAACAATATATATATATATATATATATATATATATATATATATATATATATATATATATATATATATATATATATATATATATATATATATATATATATATATATATATATATATATATATATATATATACACACAATCACATACATAACCTCCATCTTCAACAAATCCATCCAACTCAACTATATCCCTCCCCAATGGAAAAAAGCATTAATCATCCCTAAACTAAAACCTGGCAAAGACCCTTCAAACCCCTCCTCCTACCGCCCAATCTCCCTATTATCCACCATCTCAAAACTTCTTGAAAAACTAATCCTAAATTCTATCCTCCAATTCATCCCACAACAAAACTTCCAACACGGATTCAAACCCAACCACTCCACCACCACTGCACTTACCAACATCATCCAACCTATATTAAACGGACTAAACCATAAGCCATATCACAAAACTATATTAATAGCAATTGACATAAACAAAGCCTTCGATACTGTCCCGAGACATAATCTTATCCATAAAATCCTCCAATCCAACATCCCAACAAATACTAAGAAATGGCTATCCAACTTCCTATCAGGAAGAACCGCCCAAATACAACAAAACGGCCATAAATCACGTACCATCAACATTAGAAACGGAGTTCCCCAAGGAGCCATACTCTCCCCCACTCTATTCAACCTATACACAGCAGACCTCCCACAACCCCAAACAACTTTCACCCGCATCACTTCATACGCCGACGACATAACTATAGCCACCACTCACAAAAACCTCACCACCGCAACATCACTCACTCAAGACTACCTAACTCAACTCCAAACTTGGCTAGTCGAAAACAGGATGACAGCATCCCCAAACAAATCCTCCATAACCCTCATAACAACAGACAAACACATATCCAACACCCACCCACAAGTCCTACTAAACAACACCCCCATACCCTTCAACAAAACCCCAAAGATTCTCGGCCTAACATTTGACACCCGCCTCACTTTCTCCAAGCACATTCAAAATACCACCTCAGCCGCAACCAGAAAACTCAACATCCTCAAAACAGTGGCCAACACTGACATACACAACAACATACAAACCTCAATCGCAATATACAAACAATTTATAGCCCCACAATCAACTATGCCTCCCCCATCTGGCACCCTTTGCTCTCCGACCAAAACTTAACGACACTCCAAATAACACAAAATAAAGCCCTTCGCACCATTACCGGCTGCACACCCACAACCCCTCAACAACACCTTCATAACGAAACCAAGATACTACCTATTAGGAACCACCTCGAAATGATAGGCACCCAATTTTATGCAAAAACTCGTTTACCCACACACCCTTGTCACAAAACTCTCCTCCAACCTACCAAACAAAGACTAAAACAACCTCCATCGTCCACCGGAGCCTTTTACAAACAGATCCTAAATCACATTCCCCCTCCTCCCCCCAATACTACAACAACCAAACATATACACACTCAACTAACACATTCATACATGATCAACAGACCTCCAAACAACATCCTAAACGAACCCCCTCCCGAAATAAACCCCGACTCCAACAACCTCCCAAGACACTTACAAATCTCACTAGCAAGATTAAGATGCGGGCACCACCCTAACTTACAACATTACAAACACAAATTCAATTTAAACCAGGCAACATCTTCCACTTGTACCAGATGCAAAAGGGCCCCGGAGATCGTGGATCACTTTCTTTTACGCTGCCCTTCCAACTGTCGCCCCAAAATCTTCTGGGGCATCACTTCTTTGGAAGATCTCTGGACGAGACCGACTGCGGCGGGAGGCTTCATTAGCGAAGTGTGGCCGCCTCAACAAGGGGTGGTCAGGGGGTGAGAAGGTAAAAAAAAAAAAAAAAGGTATATATATATATATATATATATATATATATATATATATATATATATATATATATATATATATATATATATATATATATATATATATATATATATATATATATATATATATATATATATATATATATATGGTAAAGGTGTAGATTGTTTCTGACTTTCGATTGTCCGAAAATATCGATAATCGAAAATATCGGAGGCCTAACGTAAACAAGAAAGTTGCCGGGAATTAGAGGTGTACGGGCCTATTACACTAGACAGACACAATTATTATTACTTACTTTTCTAGCAGAACCTAATTCGACTTATCATAACCTGAACTACCGAAGTTGCCGTAAAAAGAGGCCTAACCTACACAAAA
Organism: Armadillidium nasatum; assembly: GCA_009176605.1. Taxonomy (NCBI): domain Eukaryota; kingdom Metazoa; phylum Arthropoda; class Malacostraca; order Isopoda; family Armadillidiidae; genus Armadillidium; species Armadillidium nasatum. The sequence goes on from SEYY01003382.1 coordinate 16,186, forward strand.
ATTTGCCGTAAAAGAGGCCTAACGTACACAAGAATTATAGGTATAAAAGTATCGATTAAAATAAAATATCGATCTAAAAAATATCGAAAGTCAGAAACAATCTACACCTAAGCCTATATATATATATATCAGTACTTGGAAGTCAATGACATAACTTCGGAATAAGACAGCTACAGGGAGATAAAATTTTAGATGCAATAGCCAACATTTATTGAAATGGTAGTTTACCAAAAGGAAAACTCAAATATTCTTAAAAATTTCTGCTTTACCAGTTCTTGATTTTTAGCTAAATGTCAGCAGATTTCAAAAAGTTGTGACGTCAGTTGACTGAGAACTACCCAAATCAAGAATATTCTGGCATATTTATATAGTGATTCTGGTATATTCGTGTAATCGCACGAAATAAACAATCTCACCTCATTAAGAGAGGTAAATGACTAACAGTGGAATGATTCACCACATAATTTATATTTACGTCTACCAGAAAGCTCCCAAAAAATGAATGCCCTTACAAATGGTGGGCATGTTTCAAATTAACTAGCTTGAAGAACGAAAAATTAGTTCTTGGGTTGTCCAAAAAAAAAAAAAAAAAAAAAAAACCTCAGTTCTCCACCCTATTCGTTAATGTGTGAGCATCTTTTCAGAACAACTGGATATATATATATTAAAAGACCAGAAATAAATTAAAGCCAAAACACGGTGAAGAATAACATTTGTCCACTACACTATGGAAAGTATTTTTAATGTATAAAACAATTTTAACAGTTACAAGGAAAGTCAATTAATAATTTAACAACTTTTCAAATATATATATATTTTTTTTACATATCTCCTCTGGTGTGCACAGGCCAGAGGTTTACCGATTTCCACCAAAGTTTGAGTATAACAGAATCATAGGACGATTAAATAAATACCAACATGTCCCGATACACGGCGTTTAAAAGTGTGGAAGTCAAAGGAAGTCAAAGAAAAAATAAAATACATGTAAGACTGTGCATAGGGGTTAGGTCTGGGGTCAGAGTATTGGACAGAGAAAGGATGAGAATGTGTAGAAAGACGTTCACTCGGGCCCTTCTCAATGGAGAAGATATGCGACGTGAGAGTTCAGGATGAGAAGAATGCGTACGCGGGGGTTCTATTGCCTAACCTCTCCTCCTCAAGGACAAACTCGTGGAATTGCAAAGAGAGGTGAAAAAATTTAACTATGCCAAAAACTTAGTCAACTACTTACTAAAGCAGCCAAAGCCAAACAAAGGGAAAGAAAAGGGATTTGAACCGAGGTTCAGCAGGATTTTTGATGATTGTGATTTGCTTATGGCAACAGCTCTGCACCCTCACTTCAAACTCGGAGTGGTACAGAGGTTAAATGAGGGGAAGTATCCAGCTGTCAAGACGAGGATATTGGAGGAAATAAAGTGTAATATTGCATCGAATTTTACTCCTCCACATCAAGGCACTGAAGGTGATGGGACTGAATCTGAAATGGACCCATTTAAGGTGAGCTATTTTTATAATTTAGAACAAACTTTAAGCATCTCTTGTACTATATATATATATATATATATATATATATATATATATATATATATATATATATATATATATATATATATATATATATATATATATATATATATATATATATATATATATATATATATATATATATATATATATATATATATATATATATATATTATCATAATAAACTGACATAATGTTCAAATGAAACTTAAAAAGATTTGAGTTCTTGATACCATTTCTAAATATTTCAGAAACTGAAGGCCCCATATATCCACCAGTAGACACCTCTGGAGGAGAAGTTGTGACAAACCTTGGATAGCTGGGATGCAGTAAATGTTCACCACAATACCCCTCTCACTAGGAACCTTTTTCCGTGTGAATACCAAGAGGTCTGGGTGGACTTGTTTATGAAGTATAATACCCCATTACCCAGCTCAGCGGCCGTGGAGAGGTTGTTTAGTCAAGGCTCTGACATTCTAAGACCAAAGAGGGTAGCCATGGCATTCAGCAATTTTGAAAAATTTATTTTCATGAAAGGGAATATGACCCTTTTCAGAATGCAAGAGGAGAGCTACGAGGAGGAAGAGATCATAGATGGCTGAATAAATAATAATAAATCCTTTCTCATTTTTTGTTATATATTTGTATCTTTCAAATAAAATTTAAAAATAATTCATCTTTACATCCTAGCGCTCTATTTTTTTTTTTTTTTTGCTCCAAAATTTGCGCTTTAAAATTTTTTTTCTTATTTGCGGACATGTGCGCTTTTGCATTTGCGGACTAAATTTTTTTAAAAATGTACGCTTTTGCATTTGCGAATTAAGTTTTCAAATTTGCGCTTTTGCGTTTGCGCTCTAAATTTTAAAATTTGCGCGCCCACCTCTGATATATATATATATATATATATATATATATATATATATATATATATATATATATATATATATATATATATATATATATATATATATATATATATATATATATATATATATATATATATATATATATATATATATATATATATATATGCCATTAGGATGTTCTCGTGAGTTGTGGTGCGTTTTTAATTAATACTTTTCTTCTTTTGTAAAAAAAATTTAATATTTTAATTTTTGTGCATTAATTTTTTGTTTTTAATTTGATTTTAGCTGAAGATGAATCCCTGTATTCGAAACGTTCAAATAAAATATGTTCGCCTTTGCGTTGACCATAATTTTCATCATTCATCATCATCATCATATATATATATATATATATATATATATATATATATATATATATATATATATATATATATATATATATATATATATATATATATATATATATATATATATATATATATATATATATATATATATATGGGCGCCGTTATGGGGGGCAAGGTAGGGCCATGGCCCCCTCCCCTAGATTTTCAACCTCACAAGAACCTTCCACAATGGAATGTTAAGATCACACGGTTAAAATTTTTATATATATATATATATATATATATATATATATATATATATATATATATATATATATATATATATATATATATATATATATATATATATATATATATATATATATATATATATATATATATATATATATATGAAAAACCTTTTTTTTTTTTTAGCTTGAGAAACACTGTGGCTGATAATGTATAGGAGGGCCATGACTACCCTTTATGAATGGCTAGATCTGTACAATTCTTGGCTTGAGATACTTTGTGACTGACAATGTAGGGGAAGGTCATCCTACCCTTTATGAATGGCTATATATGTACGTCTTGACTAGCATACTTTAAAATATTGAAAGGACTGTTTTGTAGATTGTGTCTTACTTAGACCTTCTATCAAAAGAGGTATATTTGGCTCATTTATCGTAAAACCAATAAGAAAATATAAAATGCATTAACGTGCTAAAGCTCATGTAAATTCAGTATGGCATAAAGATTTCTCGGTATCCACAAGAATTTCAAACAGATAATATTAAATAAGCGTGTTAGTGTACCTGAACAACTGCATGTTGCGGAGCACTTAGTTATTTTAAAAAATAGACAAAAATTAGTACCTATAATTTCTACCTTAATAATTTGTGACACCAATAATATCGCTATTCGAGGAAGCTCTGCAGATACCGGCAATTTTTTCGATTTGCTTAAATTCAAAGTAAAAGCTGGAAATGCTGTTCTTATGGAACATTTAAAATCATGCGGAGCAAAGGCCAAATACACATCACATATGATCCAGAATGAACTTATATATATTTGTGGGAAGTTGATAAGTAATCAAATTGTGAATGAAATAATTGTTAATATTTCGACTTTTAGCAGACATATATATCCTGGACAGAACAGCCATCGATTGGAGTTCACTTCGCTGATGAGAATCTCAATGTACGTGAAGAATTTCTAGCCTTTATTACTCTTGAAAAACTGAAAGCCGAAGATATAGCATTGAGCTATATTGTCTACTACACGAGAAATATACAATTTAAATGCGAGTAAGCTTGTTGGATTTGGGGTTGATGGGTGCTCCACCAAGGCTGGCAAAAAAAATAGAGTTCAAAAATCAATAAGAGATGAGTACCCTAAAGACAATTGTTTTCATTGTAGTTCCCATTGTTTAAATTTAGTAATTAATAACCTAAATGCTGTTCCAGAATTTCGGGACACTATTGGAATTGTAAATGAAGTTATAAAACTTTTCCGTGAAAGTACGTCAAGCAGAAATTTGGTAGCAAATATGCCATTGCTATGCGAAACACAATGGTCTGTCAAGTGAAAGTCAATTAGGATAATTTTTTAAAAATTTTAGCCAAATAAAATTATCATTAGAAAATCTCTTTTCTGATTCAGATGTAAATCAAGCCACACGAACTGCAGCATGTCAGCTTTCATCAGCAGCAGGAAGTCCTACATTTCTCATCTGTATAATAATCATAACGAAATATAATTCATATTTTTAGCCTATAGCAAATATTCTTCAAACTAAAGTAATAAATTCGGATGAGGTTCATCATCACACAGGAAAACTTTTAAATATTTTAAAAACCGATAGAAGGAAAAATAATGCTGAGTCGGTTTTTAAAGAAATTTTTAAAAAAGATAAGATTTTTTTTTGAAGATTTTTCTTAACATGTACAGTATCAAAAAAAAAAAAAAAAAAAAAAAAAAAAAAAAAAAAAAAAAAAAAAAAAAAAAAAAAAAAAAAAAAAAACAGCCTCAGGGACATCAAAAAGTTCTGATGAGAGCTGCACTATTTATACTTTCTCTTGATTATCTCATTTCATCTCTGAGTATAAAATTTTAGGAACACAATATAACTTCCACCTTTCTTTGCGTTTTGCACCCAGTTAGAATAAGAAAATTAAATAAAACTTTAAATTATGAAATATTTATAAATATTGGGCTTATGTGCGGATTATCATTTTCTATTATTCAAGACTCTGAATACACTATACTATATATATATATATATATATATATATATATATATATATATATATATATATATATATATATATATATATATATATATATATATATATATATATATATATATATATTATATATATATATATATATATATATTTGCCCCCCCTAAATTTTGCTCTAAATACGGCGCCCATATATATATATATATATATATATATATATATATATATATATATATATATATATATATATATATATATATATATATATATATATATATATATATATATATATATATATATATATATATATTATATATATTATATTATATTATATATTTATTTACTATTATTAATTATTATATTAATAATATAATAACGGGAACCACTATATAAAACTATAAAAGATAGAACACTAAAACGTTTTAACAAAGAATTAAAACGAAAATAAAAAGAGATAGGCTAAAACATGGGCATTACGTTTCGAAGTTATTTAGCTTCCTTATTCGAACGCATTTACCTTCTAGAGGCGTTCGAATAAGGAAGCTAAATAACTTCGAAACGTGATGCCCATGTTTTAGGCTCTCTCTATTTATTTTCGTTTTAATTCTTTGTTAAAACGTCTTAGTGTTTTATCTTTTATCGTTTTATATAGTGGTTCCCTTTATTTATATATATATATATATATATATATATATATATATATATATATATATATATATATATATATATATATATATATATATATATATATATATATATATATATATATATATATATATATATATATATATATATATATATATATATATATATATATATATATATCAAACTAATATTTTATAATAATTAATACTGTGATCAGTAACATTTTCACAATGAAAACCAGGCGCGAAAATATTTTGCTTCGTCAAGCTGCAATAAAGTTATCTGTGGATTGAAAATAAGCGCTAAGACATTTAATGTAAAACGCCATTTGCAAAGGAAATATATTGAAATCTTTAAAATGATAGAAGAAAAAAATCAAAGTTTGGTTACACCAATTATCCAAAACACATCATGTATAAAATCTTCTATTTCAAGATTTGTAACAAGTCAAAAGGTGACGATATCAATGTCAGTTGAAAAATTTAAAATGCTTATTATCCAAATGGTTGTAAATGAAGGAGTACCCTTAAAATTCTTTTCCTCTCCAACATTTACGGTATTAAATTGAGATGTCAAAAAGTTTTGCATTTCTATGGAAAGGTTTGATGCCAAAAATATGGCAATAAGTGATCCTGAAAGGCAGAAAAAAGCAGGACTAGGGAAGATGGAGTAGATCTGAAAGTGTTTTGGCGGAGCTTTAGCCAGAGCCGTTTTAAGGAATGTGGGTGGAGCCGGAGCTGGAGCCCAAAAAAAAAAACAGCTCCCAGCTCCGAATGTATTCTGCTATCATTTTATTTTGCTTTACTTCTCTCTCATGCATGCGCACACGCACTCACGTACACACACACACACACACACACACACACACTATATATATATATATATATATATATATATATATATATATATATATATATATATATATATATATATATATATATATATATATATATATATATATATATATATATATATATATATATATATATATATATATAGCAGCTGAATTAAACCCTGACTTCTTTTATAAAGAGTGGCAAAAACATGTGCTAACATTTTCTGAAATAGATGAAACAATTGCAGATGCAAAAGAGTCAGTGGAAAAAAAAAAGAGAAAAAGTTCTCCTTAATGAGGTATTACTTGCTGCAATTTATATTAATCCCATGTACCAGATTACGCAGAATGATGTACAACTAAGTAGAGCAAAGACAGCATTGATTAATATAGCAATTCGAATGAAGCAATATAATACTTCTAAACAATCAGCAACTCAAAAAATGCCAAGCATTGAATGTAATTAATGAACTTAATGTAATCCAATCTTCAACTTTATCATCCTCATTAAATTTTGAGGATAAAAGAGCTTATGAAGAGTTCTTTGATCTGAAAACCAAACGTTGTAGGACTGAAGGAAAAATAGATAGTAAACGAGGGTCTCCTATTGCTAAATTTAAGCTTTATATATCTCATGTTTTGTTTGTTATGGAGAAAATAGATAGATCATCAAAGCTAAATGCCTTAAAGGTGATTTCACATTACCCAAAAATAATTCAGAATTTTATTTAAACAGTAACTTTATTGCCAACAACACAAGCTAGAGAGGAATGATTATTTTAGGGCCTTCGAATAATTCGGACAGACTTACAAGCTTCATTGAAAGAGGATCTAATTGAAGCCATACTTTCTCTAAAAACAAATTCATTTCGAAATAAAATTTTGAAATTATTGTTTATTTCTTTTGAAGAAGAATCCATTTTATTTTTATAAGTCTGGATATATTGAATTAAAAAGTTGTGCCAAGCTCAAAACTATTATAAAAGAATGAGGGTTTGAGTCCCATTGCCGAGGAACTGCATTTGGGCTGATGTTCCTGGATGGAAGTAATACCTAAATACAACTGTATAAGAATTAGGAAAATCTTTAAATCAAAGGCAGAGCCGGAGCCACACAAATCAATGGCTCCGAAGCTGGAACCAGAGCCACATCTGATAATGGCTCTAGAGCAGGAGCAGGAGCTGAAACAAATCTAATCAGCTTCCCAGCCCTATTTTATATATATATATATATATATATATATATATATATATATATATATATATATATATATATATATATATATATATATATATATATATATATATATATATATATATATATATATATATATATATATATATATATATATATAATATATATATATCTCCTCTGGTGGGCAAAGGCCGGAGGCCTACCAATTTCCACCAGACTTGGGGAATAGTCGGAAATGATTGCTAATGGCCAACGTGACTCGATACAAGGTGTTTAAAAGTGTGCAAGTCAAAGGAAGGCGGGAAAACAGATAAAGGAAGTGTGTTCCAGAATTTACCAGTAGAGTACATGTAAGATTATGCATAGCGGTTCAGTCTGGGGTCGGAGAGTTGCACGCAGAAAGGATGAGACTGTCTAGAAAGTCGTGTCGCACGAGCACTTCATAATGGAGGAGGTATGCGACGTGAGAGTTCAGAAGAGCAGTGTCCGTTGTAATAGCGATAGTAAAGAGAGAGTGACGCAACAAAACAATTCGACGGGAAGAGAGCGGAGAGAGTTAGTAAGAGCAAAAGAGTTTATAAAAGTTTATTTATTTTTTTTTTTTTTTTACACGTCACCACCACTCACGGGCAAAGCCCTTTTAAAGGAGGAGGTGTTAGAAGAATAAAAATGAAGTAAAAGAGTACAAAATACAAAAAATAAAAACCACCCCTTATGGGTGAGGCATACTTCATACACGGGCGAATAGCACCCCTATAAAGGGCAAGCAACTGGGGTGGCGTAAAAAAATCACAAAGGTGCCTCAGAACACCCAACCTTTAGAAGCTTGTTTAGAAAGAGAAGTAATGTGATTTTTCCAAGAAAGATCACAAGAAAAAAGAAACACCCATAATATTGAGGACAGCTCGAAGATGATGTCATAGTTGTGTAGAAGATTGTGTCCAGTAGAAAGATGGAGAAATTGAGTTTTTGAGGCATTGAAAACGACCTTGTTTTCTCTGCCCCAATTTGAAATATGAGAAAGATCAGAGGTCAGTTGCTCCAAGGCCATCCCTCTTGAATCAATTAACTGCTGTTGAGATGGGGTTTTTCAAATTGAAAAGTATTGAAGGGTGGAGTCAACGGCAAAGGAATGGATACGAGATGAAGTAATAGAAAAAGAGTTGGGAATAGGACAGATCCTTGAGAAACACCACTATTTATACATTTAAAAGAAGACGGTGACAGTTTACAACATCTGCTACAGAACGACCGGAAAGGAAATCAGAAAGAAGGGAATAGAGAGAAGGATAGATTCCGAAAGAGAGAAGTTTGGAAATCAAAGCTTTGAGCCAGGCTTTATCGAAGGCTTTCAATATATCTAGCGTCACAGAAAAAGGCTCACCGAAATCCCGAAGAGAGGAGGACAAAGAGTCAGAAAATAGGGAAAGAAGATAACCAGTATAGCGTTCTTTACGTAAACCATACTAGCAATCAGAGATCAGATTAGAAGAATTGAGATGTTTCCGAATATTCCTCTTAAGGATAGATTCGAAAACTTTAGAAAAAACGTAGGTTAAAGAAATAGGACGATAGTTAGAGAGTTGAAAGGGGTCCCCCTTCTTCGGCATGAGCTCACGTTTCCAGAAAGAAGGGAAGGTCGAAGTGGAGAGACAGAGAGGAAATAGTTTACTAAAGCAGGGTGCAAGCTCAGAAGCATAAGTTTTGAGAACCACAGGAGGAATACCATCAGGGCCATACTCCTTCTTAGTGTTAAGCTCAGAGAGAGCAGAAATGACATCTTTATGAAGAAATTACAATGTTAGGCATAAATGAGTTGGAGGGAGGTTGAAGGAAGAGAAATAGCTCCTAATCGTCTAAGGTAGAGTTAGAGTAAAAAGTATGAGCAAAGAGTTCAGCTTTAGTAGAAGGTAAAATGGCAGTTGTTCCATCATAAGAAACTAGAGGGAAAGAGGAAGAAACAAAGTTAGAATTGACATTTTTTGCAAAATGTCAGAAAGGGCGGGAGGAAGAGGAACCAGAAAGATAATATATATATATATATATATATATATATATATATATATATATATATATATATATATATATATATATATATATATATATATATATATATATATATATATATATATATATATATGTTTGCGCGTTTGACGATTGACAGAGTTCGTTTGTATAGTCTGTTAAGTTTTTACTTTCTTTGTGAGCCTGAGCACATTCTTGGGACCATCAAGGAGTTGACGGTCGCCTGCCCGCAGATAACTAGCTGAAAAAATTTTGAAGGCTTCACCAGAGGAAGAAAACTGTTCATTAAAAAAAAAAAAGAGTGGGGTTTCTGTTGCAATATAAAATATGAACCTCTATGCCCGATCAAAAAGCCATAAGGAAACGTAACTAACGAACTGTCATTTTGCCTGGTAAAAGGTCGTATAGGGTTATCAGGAAATAATGATCGCTTCAGCACCAGCGAAGTGATCTATGATAGAATGGGAGTGAAGCAAAATACCTATGAAAGTTTTGGAATGTGTTTAAATGTTTGTAGGTTGGGAGTCCGGTGTTCAGACAACTCGGTAGTAAATAGACTAGGAAATCTACATGGATATGTGTTTTGGCAGAAAAGTAATCAGTTGTGTTGTGACTAAGAGATCGACATGGATCTTTATTTTGGCAGAAGAGTAATCAGTTGTGTTTGAGAAGCTGAGACGAGAGGAAGACGCAGAGGACGAGTAGTAGTATATCCATTGACTGGTTGTACAATTGAATCTGGGATAGTTTTCCCTTTGATATTTGGTGCAAAGGATTCCCCATGAATACGGGGTAGGTTGATTTTAACCACGTATAGTTATTTCTAATGGGCGTAATTATTCGCATCGCCGGATGAGCAACCTGAGCGTCGTAATCAGAAGTGAGCGAAGGCAATATCCACATTGTGTGTTCCAGAAATGGGTGGTAGAGAGTGTAGGTCAGATTCCAGGAACCAGATGTAGGAAGCCACATCCGTAAAGAGGTCTCTTTCTGTGATGGTAATGGAGTTGTGGTTGTGGGAGCCAAAGTAGGTTTTGTTGGTTCAACAGGAAAAATGATATCCGACGTGAGTATTGGAGAGAAACTCAAGGATTCCCAGAGATTATGTGAAGCACAAAACTAGAGCTAGTGGCTCTCCTAATGAGCCACAAACTGTGAGGTTTTGGAGAAGAAATGGATAGAAATGGAAAGTGTGAGAGAGATATCTCAAGGTTCATTTCCATGACACCGACTCAGGAATAACGATTGGAGTGTTTGCGACGCTTGCGCTGAATAGTCCAATCTTTCATCTCCCTCAGAAGCGCAGAATGCGTCAGAATGATGAGAAGATTGACGCATCAGGCACTTCTTGGGAACTTGTATCTATATGGTTCATCAAATTGTAGAATCCTTTGGGGTGTACTAGAAAAGAAAGGTTCTTAGAAGTATCGGGAAAAGATTCGGAAAAACTAGAGTAATCCAACAGATTGTTGGTAGACTGTTTGGTGAGTGGTGCGTGATCAGCGGTAGATTGGGTAGTATCTTTTGAAGCATTCTTTTGCAGCATTATGAAAAGTAACGGCGAGGCCTTTTCAGAACATTTTAAAAAAAAAATTTTTTTTTTTTTTACCGCGGGGTCCTAAGTGTCGTATTATAGGAATTTTAGCGATTAGTCCTTGGTTTGATACCGTCTGCCGTTTGCTCAGGAACACTCATTCGGGGAGTAAGAACAATGTTGGGAGAAATATTAAGGGACACTGATGCAGGCATCTTATGTGGATTCATCTAACCGGCTGAGAGAGGGCCCTGCAGTGAGTAGTTTCCGTGCACGATAGTGGGTGAGCATATTCAGATGGATTGAGGTTGTGGCAGAATATTTGTCTCTTAGCTGATTTTGGGCATATCTCTTACTCAGTTTTCGCAAGGTACATAATTCCAATGCCTAATGTTCAAATAGAAAGGAAGAAAATTTAAAGCAGGAGGCTGTGGAATCGCCCGCAGCTGTTACAATGTGAAGTGTCACAGGGATATAAAATTTGTCACCGCAAATTGTATCTTGCGGATCCATAAGCGTCGTATGGTTCGAGAGATAAATAGATATACATCATAACTTGAAAATCCGATTCTAAGTTCCAAAGGTGAAATGGAGTATTAAAAATCACAGTAAGTGGAGATATGAAGTGTCTAGCGCATCTTGATGTGGTGGAAATCTGTAGATATTTGTAACAGGAAACCTCTTTTGTCGGAGAGATGGCAGAAATCTTTTCGTTTTTGTCCAAAACAGCACAAACATTGCCATTGGACCTGTTCTTCACCTCATCAGAGGTGGCAATCAGAGGGACACCTCCCAGAGATGTTAAGGATGACAAGATGGAGCTTTGAATCCTAGGTAATAGCTTGAATGAGAAAAGATCCAGTTCTCATAATCGTGACTAGAGGGTCTTTAACTACTAAAGTACTCTAAAGGGGATCTCTGAGAGTGATTGTGCTATGATAGGTGAGAAACTTGGATGTGGTGGGTCACAATAAGAAATAAATCAGGAATAATAGGTTCTCTGCCAGCCAGGAGGGGGAGGGGAGAGGAAGCTGCCAAAGGTGTGAACATATGAAGACGACGATGACTAGGGGACGGCTTGGGCACCTAAGATGTTAAGGGCGTGCTAGGTGTGTCCTAGCTCTGAAAAAGGTGAAAAGGAGGAATTTGAGGTACCAATCAATGAAAATTAGTGAGAATGAAAAGAAAATGAGCACTTTCCACTCCTCATACATACTCCCTTGGCTGAATTGAGAAAAAGCACGGTTGAACTATGAATTTTGAGGAGAAAAGATTTAAACTCTAGAGAAAGCTGAAATGAACCTAACTTATTTCCACTAAAGATTATAGCCTCCTACAATTATCAGCAGAAGCTGAAGTTTCTTCAGAGTCAAAGAAAACACTCCAGTAATAGATAGCGTGGAGGCGGCGATCCCTCCAATCAGCACGATTAAAGTACCAGAATTAGTTGGAACTATCAAGAATATGTGTAGCCTCCTTAATACGTTGCCCCAGATCATTGAGAATGCTGAGTAATTAGGTCTCCTACCCTCCTGAATAAGTATGAGAATATCTCAACCACACAGAAATCAACTAAATGAGTACCTCTTCATGATAGTTATCATAAATAATCGATAAACTAAATAATTTTATTAAATGCTTTTAGGAATTGAAATATCAGTTACCTGTGGCTGAATTTTCTATGCCTAATTGCTAAAACTATCTGCACCCACAGCTTTTGTAAATAAATATATAAATAAATAAATAACCCCATCCGCTGATATCGAAAATTGAAATTCGGTCCACCTCTAATATATACGAGTGTATATATATATATATATATATATATATATATATATATATATATATATATATATATATATATATATATATATATATATATATATATATATATATATATATATAATATATATATATATATATATATATATATATATATATATATATATATATATATTATATATATATATATATATATATATATATATATATATATATATATATATATATATATATATATATATATATATATATATATATATATATATATATATATATATATATATATATGGACCGACCGGGGCTGGAATTTGGCCGGGGCCGGGGCCGGGGTTTCCTAAAATTTGTAAAGAGGTCAAAAGCACTGAAATTTTTGGTTAAGAAAATTAGATATAAGGTTTATTTAATTGTAAGGAAGGAGTAGAATAGGCAACATTCACTTAAATTAATGATTATATGCATTTTCTCTAAAAAAAAAATCAGAAAATTACAGTTTTGTATATTTAAAGTTTAAAAAAAGTACAAAAATTAAAAAAAAAATTATTCTAATTCATAATAGTGATTTAACACGTTTACCTAGGTAAGACCCAAAGGTAAAGTTTGAAAAAATGTAAGATATAAAATTATCAATTTAACCTGTATTTATACATATTGTTATTTTATTGCTATGTATCAAACTTGTATCATTTAGCTGCATTATTTAAAAATTATTATTTTGTTTATACTTTCAGTCTATGACTAAAAGATCAGCTTCTGCAGTATTTGAATACTTTACAATGTTTCAGGATAGGCTCGAAATAGCTAAATGTAACATCTGCAGTCAGAAAATTAGAAGAGAACCTCCGGCTGCTACAAGTAAAAAAAATTTCAACCAAATCTTTTTGGAGTATCTAAAATCAAAACACAAAGATGAACATTCACTAGCAGAAAAGGAGCGGTCAAAAGAAACAGAAAAGAAAAAAAATCTTAATTTTCTTATATTTTGTTTGAATTTTTTTTTTATTATTTGACTGATTGAGCTGAAATTTTCAAAGTATGTGAATTTTTTCACGAAGTTCTGAGTTGATTTCGAGCATTTTTTTGAGTCTATAACGGTTTGAAACTTATTTGGACCCAAAGTTGAAAAAAATGAATAACTGGGTCAAACCACTGGTCCACATGAGCTGAAAATTTAACTGAATACCTTTGCCCCAATTTCTTGCATTGGTGGGAATAGATTTTAGATATCACGTCTAGAAAAAAGTTATAAGCACTTGAATTTTTTTTTTGCAAAAATAAAAAACGCTACCTACTATTTTTTTTATTTGTGAATATTGTTTAGAAGAGGAACAGGGCAACAATTTTTATTTAGTGCATTTTTAAATGCCCTTTGTTTGAAGCGAGATATAGCCTCTCAAACTTTGGGAATTTTTGAAATTTGGCCAAAAATGGACCTTTTTGAAGGCTATATCTCAAAACCAACGAATGTCATCGAATAAAGTACATAGAGGAATTTGTAGCCCCACCCCTCCTCTATACATACCAAAAATAGGAAATGTTATAGTTGTATTTTTTTAAAAAAAGATTTTGTCTGAAAAGGTGGATTTTTTTAGATCAAAAAAATTTTTTTTTCTATAGTTGGTCAGTTTTTGGCTTATAACATTTTTTCTATAACTCTGGGAACAAAAGTCTATTAGAGGCTTTTGTAGCCCATATAATTTTGAATAAATAGTCCAACTTTCAGCTCATTCTAAAAAGTGGTTTGGCACCGCCATTCTATTGAAAAAGGGTAAAATTTCCACAAAAAAAAAAAAAAAAAAAAAAAAAAAACGTAATAGACTCGGAAAAACGCTAGAAATGGACTTTTCTTACCGGTAAAAAATCTATATACACTGAAAGTTTCAGCAGAATCGGCTGAAAATTAAAAAAAAAAAATTTGTTTTTGCATAATTTGCCATTTTAACCCCGGTTTTCCCTGAATTTTTAGCCGGGGCCGGGCCCCGGTCGGTTCATATATATATATATATATATATATAATATATATATATATATATATATATATATAATATATATATATATATATATATATATATATATATATATATATATATATATATATATATATATATATATATATATAAACAATTTTCAAAAATAACTTTATTAAAAAGATAAACTATTCAAGATGATAAATTTAGATAGCACAGTTTACGTTACGGCTTGTTAACCTCAAGACCTCTTCAGAACTGACAAAATAGTATAAAAAGTTGAAAGAGAAAAGGTGACTCCATGAACTGTACGATAACTTAAAAAAAAAAAAAAAAAAAAAAAAAAAAAAAATCACGGAAATGACTTAGTAAAACTATACTTCTAGAACACAAATTAGTTTGCTTTGATGTCATCAGTTTATTCAACAATATTCTGTTAACACAATTACAAATATCTTACACACTTCTTACAGAAAATACATTCCCAATTCCTTTGCATTCTTTCATACCTTTATTAGAAATATGCATGACTAGAAATGTATTTAGCTTCAACAACAAATTTTTGGAACCAGTATGGGTGGTAGCTTGAGTCCTTTGCTTTCTTGTTTAATACTTCGAGTGTTGTCTTCAAAGTCCCCTTCCCTTATTTTCACAGGTTAATAAATCTTTCAAATATGTTTATGATGTATTAGTAGTTGTCCCATCCAATTTCCCAACCAAACAATTTACTAAATTAAATAATGATCTCTCACCTACCATCAAATTTACCATTGAAGAACAGTCAAATAGTTCTATCACCTTACTAGATTTAACAATAGAACAGCAAAATACTAATTTATCATACAAAGTTTTTCATAAACCCACTAATAGTCAAACCTTTTTTTTTTTTTGCATGCTTTCTCAAACCATCAAAATTACATCAAACACAACGTCATTGGCAATATGTTTCTTTGACCTTCAAACTTTCAGATCTTCCCTCTCTTGACAATGAAATAGATTTTATCTTTCATATTTTTATGTTCCGAGGACATAACTATAAGTACTATCAATCGCATTTTTCAAAACATTAAAAAGAAAATATATGACCCTACTCCTCCATCAAATTTTTCAACAGAAAATGCAACTTTAATACCCTACTCAGAGTGTCTTGTTTCACTAAGATTTCTACTTAAATCCACCTTCAACATGCAAATCATTTTTCATATTTCTACAATAGTTTTCTCGTTAAAAACAACAATTCTACAATCGACTTTCCAGGGGGTGTCTACAGTGTTCCTTGCGGCACCTGTGACTCTTTTTATGTTGGCGAAACCATAAAGACTCTAAATTTTCGTATTTCCCAACACATTAATGATGTAAAGAAAGCTAATTACAGTAATTCCAATTTCAAGCATAACAGAAACTGGACATAGAATCAATTGAGATGACTCAAAAATGATTTTCTCTTTTAACAATAAATTACTCAACCAACTCATTGAATCTTTTTTCATCTCCACCACTAAGAATTTCAATACTTCCGAGGGTTTCTTTTCTCTAGATGATAACACCATCAATCAAATTAGGAAGACCATACGCAAGTCATTTCCGTGATTTTTTTTTTTTTTTTTTTTTTTTTTTTTTTGGTTATCGTACAGTTCGTGGAGTCACCTTTTGTCTTTCAACTTTTTATACTATCTAGTCACTTCTGAAGAGGGCATACTCGTAAGGTTAACAAGCCGTAACGTAAACTGTGCTATCTAAATTTATCATCTTGAAAAGTTTATCTTTTTAATAAAGTTGTTTTTGAAAATTGTTTATATATACGGAACTGTTAATGGTTCCTTTGTGCTTAATATATATATATATATATATATATATATATATATATATATATATATATATATATATATATATATATATATATATATATATATATATATATATATATATATATATATATATATATATTATACACTACACCATATCCCGCATGATGCAGGGTGGTGTCGACTGCAGATAGGAAAATTCCTGCAATCGTACATGGGAGGAGGTAAAAAAAATTGCTAAACTCTATAACCATGCAAAGAACTATTCTTTATGATCCATCCCTGTGGCCTAATCCAAACTCGTGTTTTTAAATTTTATATTCTTAATACTAGTATTGAATTTTCCATTTAAGCCGAAAGTTTTGTTGCTCTGTCAAGGATTTTGAAACAATTTAATTGAGATTCATTCAATTTTTTTTTTTTTTAAATAACGATATTTAAAGAAAAATTCATATATTTAAAATAAATATATTATATTTTTAAGTTGTGAGGAAAAAATTTTTCCTTTCAATACAATTTTTAAGCATTCTCTAAACAATCTTTCCAATTTTCTGAACAGATTGTAATTTTTGCTGTCTTTTCTTATCTTCCATCTGAAGCTTCTTTCTTTCCTTTTCCCATCTGTTTTAAGCACCTCCACTCCCGACGACAGCCGAATCATATATATATATATATATATATATATATATATATATATATATATATATATATATATATATATATATATATATATATATATATATATATATATATATATATATATATATATATATATATATATATATATATATATATATATCGATCTTCCTATATTTAAAATTATTTTTATATATGATCTCCAGATATTTGCTATCGATATATCGATTTTTACTGGATCTTGGGTGTCCACGAGGCTGCCAAGAGAGATGTCTCTTGTTTTGAACTGAAGTGAACGCATGAAAAATTAGCGTGCAATTACAATTGTGTAAAAATATAAATATATTCAAATAAAATTATGAAGAATATTGCTATTTAAACAAACCAAGTAAGATAGAAAATAAAATTAAAATTAAAATAGATGATAAGATCATAAAGGGATGAAATTTATATTCTATATATTGCAAAAGCGAAAAATTGGTCTGCATGGTCAAAACCTAGGCCTACATGAACAAGAGATATCTCTCTCTTGGCAGCCTCGTAGACACCCAAGATCCCGTAAAAATCAATCCCAAATATCGGGAAATCGATATTAGTACTTCCTATCCACGATATATAAAATAATTCTAAATATAGGCTGATCGATATATATGAGTATCGATGCCCGTGCTATATATATATATATATATATATATATATATATATATATATATATATATATATATATATATATATATATATATATATATATATATATATATATATATATATATACCTACATTTGGAAAAGCTGATATGATAGATCTTGCAGCCATTGGAGTTGAAAATAGATTAAGGAGTATAATATTATTTTCATTCACCAAATGATCTTTTAAAATGTTGACAGCCTTAATTACAGTATTTCCTGAGCCTGTGGAAGAAAAAGATAAGGTACTAATTATTCAAGGTAAAGGCTAGACAATTATTATTAAGCGTATTTTACATCTTGTTACCTCATATACGAGAAACAAAACAGATTCGGATATGGAATAACTTGAAGAAATTAATACAATTATTCGTTCGAAAAGAATGGAAAGCAAATTAAAACATTTCGAATCTTCATATGAATACTCCTGCGAATTGATTTACCATTTGCTTCGTTATATATATATATATATATATATATATATATATATATATATATATATATATATATATATATATATATATATATATATATATATATATATATATATATATATATATATATATATATATATATATATATATATATATATATATATATTTTTTTTTTTTTTTTTTTTTTTTATTTCTCCTCTGGTGGGCAAAGGCCAGAGGCCTACCATTGTTCCACCAGAGTTGGGAGGAAAGTCGGAAACATGGTCAAATTAAAGGCCGACATGACCTGATACACGGCGTTTAAAGGTGCTTAAGTCATAGGTAGTTGGGAAAATAGATGAAGGAAGTGTGTTCCAGACTTTACCAGTAGAGTAAATGTAAGATTGAGCGATAGTAGAGAGAGAGTGACGCAACATTTCGACGGGCAGAAAGAGATTGGAGAGAATTAGTGAGAGCAGGAGAATTGATAAGGCGAAAAGCTCTAGACTCCACCTTTTCCAGGAGAGCTGTGTGTGTGGAACCACCCCAGATGTGTGACGCATACTCCATACAGGGGCGAACAACACCCCTATACAGAGCAAGCAACTGGGGTGGTGTGAAGAAATATTGAAGGCGCCTCAGAACACCCAACCTCTTAGAAGCTTGTTTAGAAAGAGAGGTAATGTGATCTTTCCAAGAAAGATCACGAGAAAAAGAAACACCGAGAATATTAAGGAGAGATGAAGGTTTGAGTTGCGTGTTTTCGAAGAAGATATCGTATAGTTGTGTGGAAGATTGTGTCGAGTAGAGAGATGGAGGAATTGAGTTTTTGAGGCATTGAAAACAACCATGTTTTCTCTGCCCCAATTTGAAATGAGAGATAGATCAGAGGTTAGTTGCTCCAAGGCCACCCTCCTGGCCTCTATTAACTGTTGCTGGGAGGGGCGTCTTTCAAAATGAAAAGAGTAATGAAGGGTGGAGTCATCAGCATAGGAGTGGATAGGAGATGAAGTAATAGAGAGAAGGTCATTAATGAAAAACAGAAAAAGTGTTGGGGATAGGACAGATCCTTGAGGAACACCACTATTAATAGATTTATAGGATGAACGGTGGCCGTCTACAACAGCTGCTATAGAACGACCGAAAGGAAATCAGAGAGAAGGTCACAGAGAGAAGGATAGATTCCGAAAGAGGGAAGTTTGGAAATCAAAGCTTTGTGCCAGACTCTATCGAAAGCTTTCGATATGTCCAGCGCTACAGCAAAAGATTCACCGAAATGCCGAAGAGCGGAGGACCAAGAGTCAGAGAGAAGGGAAAGAAGATCACCAGTAGAGCGTTTCTTTCGAAAGCCATACTGGCGATCTGAGATAAGATTAGAAGAATTGAGATGTTTCCAAATCTTCCTGTTAAGGATAGATTCGAAAACTTTAGAAAGAACGGAGGTTAAAGAAATAGGACGATAGTTAGAGGGCTGAGAGGGGTCCCCCTTCTTCGGCACAGGTTGAATGAGCGCACGTTTCCAGCAAGAAGGGAAGGTTGAAGTAGAAAGACATAGACGAAATAGTTTACCAAGGCAGGGTGCAAGCTCGGAAGCACAAGTTTTGAGAACCACAGGAGGGATACCATCAGGACCGTACGCCTTCTTAGTGTTAAGCTCAGAGAGAGCAGAAGTGACGTCTTTAGAAGAAATTACAATTTTAGGCATAAATGAGTTAGAGGGGGTTGAAGGAGTAGGAACAGCTCCGGAATCGTCTAAGGTTGAATTTAAGGCAAAAGTTTGAGCAAAGAGTTCAGCTTTAGAGGAAGGCAAAACGGCAGTTGTACCGTCAGAAGATACTAGAGGAGGGAAAGAGGAAGAAGCAAAGTTAGAGTTGACATTTTTTGCAAAATGCCAGAAAGGGCGAGAGGAAGAGGAGCCAGAAAGATTATTGCATTTGCGACGGAGAAAAGAGTTTTTAGTATCTCGAAGAATAGATTTTGCACGATTCCGGGATGAAATATAAGTTGCATGAGATTCTGGAGTTTGAAGACGACGGTAGTCCCTGAAGGCAGCATCCCTGCGGCGGATAGCACGAGAACAAGCAGAGTTAAACCAAGGTTTATTAGGTTTAGTGGAAGGGAAAGAATATGGAATGTACGCCTCCATGCCAGAGAGAATCACCTCAGTTATGCGCTCAGCGCACTCCGAGGGACCCCTCCCACGGAAACAGTAATCATTCCATGGAAAATCAGAAAAGTACGACCGCATTTCAGACCAGTTAGTGGCACCGAAATGCCAGAAACGTCTCCTCGCCGATGGCGGGGGCCGTTCTTGCGGAAGACTTGAAGAGACAGGACAAGATACGGAGATAAGATATATATATATATATATATATATATATATATATATATATATATATATATATATATATATATATATATATATATATATATATATATATATATATATATATATATATATATATATATATATAGAGGGGGAGCATTATTACAGAGGAAAAGAAAACTCATCCAATTCCGAGCCTAACCTAGATCTCTCAAGTGAGCGCAGACGGAAAACTTAAAGAAATTAGAATAAATATAGCAGGAAAAACAGAAGGTACTGGGTTCCACAGTACAAAGGTGGCTGGAAAGAAGGTACCATAAGGTGAAAGCCTGTAGTTTGCAATACTCACACAAAGTTCGTGCGCAAGCAAGGTCCTCCTTTTGCTGCAAGGGCAACGTTATTGTGGTGGAATGCGCAAAGACAACTCCCTCGAACACCTGCTGTTGTTGTATCTATAGAAAAGGGAGAGTGCCCTAATTTCAAGTGGCAGAGAAAATGAGTCAAGGGAGTTCGAAAGTCTTAGACTCAACCCTATCCAAAAGAATTATGGAACCGAAGCCCACACAAATATGAGAACAGTATTATATACAAGGACGGATCAGATCTTATATAATTGTAGTAACTGATATATATATATATATATATATATATATATATATATATATATATATATATATATATATATATATATATATATATATATATATATATATATATATATTGGTGCAGCTCCCTAATCGTATCCCTGATCGTCTTGAAGATGAACCCAACATTCTGGATCTTTTCTAACTCTAATCCTTCTCCTTATACTGTTAAACTCTTTCCTCCTCTGGGTTCCTTCGATCACCTTCTTATCTCTGTATCCTCCTATATCTCTTCAGTTTTCCGAAGGAAAAAAACCCTTCTATTGAAAGGAAAAGTTTGTGGTATTTCTATGTCGCAAGCTGGTCGGACTTGTGTCGTACTTCTTTGATTTCCCGTGGAATGATTATTGCGTCCGTGGTAGGGGTCCCTCCGTGTGTGCAGAACGCATTACCGAGGTGATTCTCTCTGGCATACATTCCATTTTCTTTCCCTTCTACTAAACTTAACAAACCTTGGTTTAATTCTACTTGTTCTCGCGTTATCCGCCGCAGGGATGTTGTCTTCAGGGATTACCGTCGTCTTCAAACGACAGAAACTCACGCAACTTATATTTCATCCCGGAATTGGGCAAAATCTATTAATACTAAAATCTCTTTTCTCCGAAGAAAATCCAGTAATCTTTCTGGTTCCTCTTTCTCTTCCTCTCCCTCTTTCTGGCATTTTGCAAAAAATGTCAACTCTAACTTTTTTTGTTAGTCTTTCCCTCCTTTCGTAGATTCCGACGACACAACTGCTGTTTCACCTTCTTCTAAATCTGAACTCTTAGCTCAAACTTTTACCTCTAATTCAACTTTAGACGATGCCGGAGATATTCCTCCTCCTTCAACTCCCTCCAATTAATTTATGCCTAAAATTAGAATTTCTTCTAAAGACGTCATTTTTGCTTTCTATGAACTTAATATTAAGAAGACGTACAGTCCCGATGGTATTCCTCTTGTGGTTTTCAAAACTTATGCTTACGAACTTGCACCCTGCCTTGGTAAACTATATCGTCTTTGTCTCTCTATTTCAACCTTCAATTCTTGCTGTAAACGTGCGCTCATTCAGCCTGTGCCGAAGAAGGGGGATCCCTCTCAACCCTCCAACTACCGTCCCATTTCTTTAACCTCCGTTCTCTCTAAAGTTTTCGAATCTAACCTTAATAGGAAGATTTGGAAACATCTCAATTCTTCTAATTTTATCTCTGATCACCAGTATGGCTTTCGTAAGAAACGCTCTACTGATGATCTTCTTTCCTTTCTCTCTTTTCCGCTCTTCAGCATTTCGGTGAATCCTTTGCTGTCGCGCTGGACAAATCGACAGTTTTCGATAGAGTCTGGCACAAAGCTTTGATTTTTAGAACACGTTGACTGCCATGCGTAGTGCATGCGCTACGCACTTTTAAAAAAAAAATTTCATCCGATTGTCCTTAAAATTTCAATATAGATAGCTTTTTTCCCAACGGAAAAACTCCATTCTTAACGTTTTTGCGAGGGAGTTAAAGTTTAGAAGTTATTTCGAAAATTTTTGGAATGTTCAAATCTACGGTGAGGCCACATAAAAAATTTTTTTTGGTCTGAAATTTAGATTGTATGTTCCTAAATCTATTGGCTACAAAATTTTCTAATAGACTTTTGCTCTCAGAAGTATAGAAAAATTGTTATTTGCCCAAAACTGACCAACTATCGAAAGTCAAAAATTGTTAAAAAAAAAAAAATTCCAACTTTTTTAAAAAAAATATTTAAAAAAAAAAAAAAACTACAATAACTACATTTTTCATTTTTGGTAGTTTTATAGATAAATGATGGGGCTACAATATCTTTTCTATATATTATTCGATCTAACTTGTTTTTTCCGAGATATAGCTCTTCAAAAAGGTCCATTTTTGTGCCAATTTTCAAAAATTTTAAAAGTTTGAGACTATACCCTTTCTTCAAACAAATATTATTTTATAATGTTCTAAACGTAAGTTATAGACCTATCCCTCTTCTAAACAATATATAAAAATAAAAAAAATTGTTCGAGGCATTTTTTTTTAAATAATTTTTTTCTCCGGAAAGGTATGATTTTTTTCAAAAAAAAATTTGAGTGACTATAACATTTTTTCTAGACGTGATATCAAAAATCTCTTTATACAGCATCCATATATTGGGGCTAAGATTGTTCAGTTAAAATTTCAGCTCATGTGGACCAGTGGTTTGACCCCGCTATTCTAATTTTTTTTAACTTTTGACCCCAAATAACTTCTAAACGGTTAATCACTCGTAAAAACGTTAGAAATGGACTATTTTCGTCGGGAAAAAAACTATATATACTGAAAATTTCAGCTCAATCGGTCAAAAAATAAAAAAAATTTCAAAAAAGGGCTCAGCCCAATTTCGTGGCAGTCAACGTGTTTTAAACTTTTCTCTTTGGGTATATATCCTTCTATCTAATTTCCTTTCCGGTCATTCTACATCAGCTCCTATCCACTCCTATGCTCATGACTCCGTCCTACATTACTCCTTTCAGCTTGAAAGACGTCCCTTTCAACAGCAGTTAACAGTCTAGTTAATAGGGTAGCCTTGAAGCAACTGACCTCTGATCTTTTTCGTATTCAAATTGGAGCATTTCCAAAGTCTCAAAAACTCATTTCCTACATCTCACTACTCGACACAATCTTCCACACAACTATGATATCTTTTTCGAAACCACACAACTGAAACCTTCATCTGTTCTTAGTATTACATTACTTATCTTTCTAAACAAGCTTCTATAAGAGGTTGGGTGTTCTGAGGCGCCTGCAGCATTTCTTCGCGCTATCCCAGTTGCTTACTCTCTATAGGGGTGTTGTTCGCCCCTGTATGGAGTATACTTCACACATCTGGGGTAGTTCCACTCATACAGCTCTCTTTGAGAAATTGGAGTCTAGGGCTTTCGTTTCATCAACTCTCCCGCCCTCACTAATTCTCTCCAATCTCTTTCTCACCGTCGAATTGTTGCGTCACTATCTATACTATCGCTATTACAACGGACATTGCTCTTCTGAACTCTCACGTCGCATAACTCCTCCATTATGAAGGGCTCGTGCGACACGACTTTCTAGACAGGTTCATTCCTTTCTCTGTGCAACTCTCCGACCCCAGACTTAACCGCTATGCTCAATCTTACATGTACTCTACTGGTCAGGTCTGGAACACACTTCCTTTATCTGTTTTTCCAACTTGCACACTTTGAAACGCAGTATATAGGGACATATCGGCTTTAACGACAAGAATTCCGGTATTTTCCCAACTCTGGTGGATATTGGTGGTCCTCTGGCCTTTGCCTACCAGAGGAGATATTATATATATATATATATATATATATATATATATATATATATATATATATATATATATATATATATATATATATATATATATATATATATATATATATATAATTGATGTTATTAACAATTAAAGATCAAAGGGATACTCTTATTTTGTCATTTTAAAATAAATGATAAATCAATTAAAATGATATAAAAAATTTCATTTCCCCTCTCTCCTTTACAGAAAAATTGAAAATGAAATGATAATTTTTTTAATTAAGAGGAGGAAAGAGAGTAAATGAAGCATAAGAGAAAGGAACAGGTATATTATTGAAATATTTTAAAATATGGTTTTATAGTTCTGTTATTTGTAGACAAAGGTATATTTTTATCAATAATTATATGGTTATCTTTCTTATCAAATATTTTGTCTGATCCATTACATCGTGATTCATGTTTCCACAACTGTATTCTTTGTTTTGAAGCAATTTCCAATTACAATTTTCAAGTGATTCTGACATGTACATAAAGAGAGTTTCAGAATCGATGGAGAAAGTGGAAGTTAAGAAAAGTTCGTCAATCATCAGCATGAAACCTCATGAAGGATGAGAGAGAGAGATGATGTAGGCTGTTGATTGAATAACAAATCTGGAACAGAAAGGTGCTGTCCATATTTAAGTTAAGCAGTTATTACACCTTCTTCAGTAAGTAGAGAAGAACTAAGAGAGTCCTACGTAGGATTTTTGTTGTGCGAATTTCTACCAAACCATTTATATAAGGGGAATCAGGGGAAGAGAACGATTGCTGAATGCCGAGAGAAGTCTTCATTGTATTGAAAAGAAAGCTTTTAAAGCTCAAACCACTGACTGCAATAAATTTAATAGAAGGTACAACTGATGCAATAGAGTTAAACAGTTAAGTAGTACGTAGTTTTGAAATGGAAAGTAAAAGAAAGCGACTGAAATAGTCTGTGATTTCAAGAAGGTAATTATAACAATTACAAATGGGGAGTTGCAAAATATTCACATGCAAAGTGTGAAATTTATTTTTAATAGGCTAAAATGATGAACAAGGGGAGAAACATAATTAAATGATTTAGTACAGGAGCATATGTTGCAACGTTTATCGAATGTGGCTATATGTTTATAAATATCTGGACAGAAAAGGTATTGTCGAAGCAGAAGCGGAAGAAAAGTTTTACCAATAACGGAGTGTGATAGTCCATGTATGTGATGAATTACAATCTCTACTTTGAAGTCAGGATTGTATATACCAGTATTCGGCGAAGAAAAAGCAGTCCATAATTGTAGATCGCCTTAGGAAGTGTCGACTGTAGTTAGTTGTACTTGTAAGTTTATGTGTGTATTTTCACTGTTATGTAAGTATAGGCAATGCTAAATCTGTTTGCTAAGCAACAACTGTAGCTTTAAAGTCAATTTCTTTAAATGTTTTTGGTGCATATGTCAAGTGTAGTGGAAAAGAAAAAGTTAGAACAGGATTGTCGAGAGAATGATTAGAGGAATTTGTAGGAGAAGAATATATGCATAAAGAGAAACTCATATAAGTGGTGTAGACAATGTTTATAAGTGAAATCATATTCAGATAAGAATGCTATTTTTTTGTTTTTATAAACAGAATGATTAGTGGCCTGATGGAATATTTAAAGTTTGCACAGTAGATATATTATCACTATAAACGGTAAAAGTGAGAGCAAGAAGTTCTTTCGAAAGAGTACAATATTTATGTTCGGAATCTTTAAGATTGTAGGAAAAATATCCTAAAGATGAGATATTATTGATGTCAGATTGAGCAACAATGCCTCCAGGAGAAAATTGAGACGCGTCACTGTATATGGATAAGTAGGAGTTTTAAGAAGGAAACTAATGAGGTATTACACTTTTAGGAGAAGATTTTGCACATTCAAACACAGTAATGTCATCAGAGTCCCATCGTTATTTTCGCTTTGTGAAGCAGGAGAGCCTTTAAAACAAATTACAAGAGGCCTGATGTCGGTTGCAACATGAAGAAGACTGATAAGACTGAGAAAACTTTTATGATAAAAGTTGAGAGTACCTATAAATGATTTTAATTATTTAATATTTTTTGGAAGTGTGTTATTAGACACAGATTCAGATTTCTCAGGGCTGCTAAATAGTGTTGTGAGCAATGTGAAATTCAAGATATGAAAAGTTTCGTTGAGAAATTTTATATATCTCATAGATGAGACGAATGTTATATCCATGCAGTCTACGGAAAAGTTTATCTAATGTTTGTAAGTGTATATCCTGATTTTCCGAGTAAATGAGAAAAATATCTATATCTAGATGAAGAGTAGTTTCAGATAGGGGTGGGAGAGAATTACATCGAAATGAAGGAGGGAAAGCTGGGTGGTTGTAACTCCTCGGTTAGGAGAATGTATTTTGTGGGGAAATGCGGGGAACGATACACTGGCTGGGTAGTAGAGTGGGTAATTTACATTTAAATTACGAATTTCGTTTATCAGCTTATTATTATTGCATTATTGATGCCTGTTAAAATTTCCTTAGAAATGTCGTTCGGGATTAAATCTGCTGTAAGGACTTTCAGAATTGCATATGGTAAGGAAAAAAATTCTGCTGTTATTTGAAACAACCTAACTTTGTGAATAAGGATTTTTCATTATCATGAACTTAAAAACAAAATACAGAAATAGGTTCATCCCCCAAAACAGTATCCAAAATAGTTTTTTTTATATCTCCTCCGATGGGCAAAGGCAAGAGGTCTACTACTTCCCATCAGAGTTGGAAATTCTACAGTCAAAATTAAATTAAAGGCCGTCAAGTCCGTATATATGGTGCTTGAAAGTGTGCAAGTTAAAGGAAGTTAGAAAGACAGGTGAGGGAGTGTTTGTTTCAGAATTTACCGGTGGAGTACATGTAAGATTGAGAATAGCGGTTAAGTCTGGGGTCAGAGAGTAGGACAGATAAAGGATGAGACTTTGTGGAAAGGTGTGTGGCCCGAGCCCTTCACATTGGAGGAGGTATGCTGCTGAAGAGTTTAGAAGAGCAGTGTACAATGTAATAGGGATAATAAATAGAGTGATGAAATATTTCGACTGACAGAAAAACTGGAGAGAGCTAGTGAGAGTGAAAGAGTTGATAAAACGAAAAACATTAGAGCTGTATGGGTGGAACTTTCCCAGATGTGTGAAGTGTACTCCATACAGGGGACAATGCTCCAATCAACAGCAAGCAACTTGGGTAGCGTAAAATGCTTCAAAAGCGCCTCAAAACACCCAATCTTTTAGAAGTATGTCTAGAAAAATTAATGTTATTTTTTGAAGATAAATCACGATAATGGAAACACCAAGAATATTAAGGATAAATGAAGGTTTGAGTTGTGTGTCGAGTTTAGAGATGGAAGAACTAGGTTTTAGAAGTATTGAAAACAACCATGCTTTCTCTGTCCCAATTAGAAATTTGAGAAAGATTAGAGGATAGCTGCCTCAGAGTCGCAAACACAACTTTAATTAATTGTTGTTTGGTGGTAAGATTTTCAAAATGAAAGGAATAATGAAAGGTGGAGTCATCAGCATAGGAGTAGATTGGTGGTAAAGTAATAGAAAGGTCATTATTGAAAAGTAGAAAAAGAGCTGGAGATATGACAAATCTTGGAGGAATACTACTATTTATAGATTCAAAGGACGAACCGTTGCCGTCTACAATAACAACTATTAATAACTGGAAAGGAAATCAAACGGAAGGATAGATTCCGAAAGTGGGTATTTAAACACTAGTTCTCCAAAATCTGATGTAAACATCATTTTTTAAATTAAATTTTTTTACTCCCTAATAAGATTTTTATTAGTTGTGTCAGTTACTATTTGTTTTTGTTTTTTAAATTTATGCAGCATATTTTTAATTTGATTAATTTGTTAATTTAGTGCTTCATTTTTAAAGTTGACTTATCAAATAAAATATATAGTTTCCTCTTGTATGATTATAGTCCATAAAAATGGATTCAATGAATTATATTGAATTTGAGTACTGTAGTTTAGAAAAGGTAAAGTGGAATTTAAAAAATATATTTGCACAGTATACAATTCTAAGAATAATTAGTTTATTTTTCTTTCCTTTTAAATCTAAATATATTTTGAGATAATGTCCAAAAAAGTCCTACAACCTAATTATGTCAGTAAAACTGGGTAGCTCAAAAATAAATTCTCTTATATATTAGGTGCAAAAAATAAATTAAATAAAATATGCTTCATAAAAGTAATAAGGTAAAAATTTGTGTTCAAAGGTTTCATGGACTTCAAAATGCGTGTTTTAGAAAAGAGTCCAACCCTAACATCCAATATGGGCAATGAAGGTAATTTAAACAGCGCTTCTCCTTCCTCTGCCTATTTATCTTGTGGCGATTGTTTCTCCATTAATGTTTGCATTAACGGAAGACCACATCCTCTTTAGAAATCCTTTCCTCAATTCTTTCCACTTTCATTTGCCACCTCCCACACACACTATTCATAAGCATCTTCTCCAGATTCTTCCACCATCTCAATGTGAATAAATATACATGTTATGTATCATTACTTCACTCCCATCCCTTTATTACTTATTGTATCTTCTCTACTTTCCCCACTACAGCTCTCCTTTCACTTTGTAATACTCTATGGTTTCAGCTCCATACAATAGGAATAAATGCACTATAGTGTATTACTCTCTTTATCATAACATCCATTTTCTGGGCCCTCAAGATGGGATACAAATTTCCATTCTCTTGCTGTGGTGTGATATCCAACCAGAAATTTCCTCAGTAAAAACTCTTCAAAAATACTTATAACATTTAACCTTTTCTTTCTATTTTCTTTCCCTCCACTATAATACTCAATCTTTCCTTCTCTTCTCTATTCAAAAATAGGAATATTAATATTATTCATATTCTTATCGGATAAGCAATTCACTACCTCACCTACCTATGCTTATTCTCGTTCATGGGTGACAGATCATGTTTTATCTCCATGAAAGTAACACACTTCTTGTTTTACCTTCTCTTTCAGCGTTATCTTGATAAGCGATAAAGAAAATTGCTCTACGTTACTTAATTTTCACTCTAACACAAACCATTCTGTTTTAAAAGTCTGTATAGACCTCATACTGTTACACTCTGTATATCTGTATACTCTGTAACCACCTCATTAGGCTATCCGATAATCTTCCTCTGGACACTTATCTAAAGGCATCTTTTTTCACATTCCCGTGTCCTCTTTACTACTATTATTAAGGCAACCATAATGTACGCTCTACCAATGCTGTGCTTCTACTACTAACCTCTATCTTTTTCTTAGATTCTTTTGTATATTTTCTTCAGATGGTCTATTAAAGACTTTCATCTTTAATTTTTACCAAATTTTGTTCTTGCTTTTTCTATATATCGTAGGAAAATGACAAGTTCCACTCAGTCTCTCTAGTACTTTCCCCTCACACAAGCACGCATTAGTTCTACTGGTATATCGTTCTTCCCTAATGATTTTCATTTCTATTTTTTTTAATGACCTATAAAATTCTCTTCCACACCTACGTCTTCACATTTTTCCTACTTTATCCTCTCATTTATGGTCATCTATATCAGTAGTTCCCAGACTTTTTCAGGCCGGAGTCCCCTTAGCTTCCAGGTGAATTCATAGTGCCCCCTCCCCCACTCACATATGTAAACACACTTTTTTTTATTTTGGTACAATAAACAACTACAATATATATATTATATATATATATATATATATATATATATATATATATATATATATATATATATATATATATATATATATATATATATATATATATATATATATATATATATATATATATATGATGGATCGGATGTCATATTTTCCAATTTGCGGATGCGGATGCGGATGTTGAATTTTGGAGAAGTGCGGATGCGGATGCGGATGCGTATGTTGAATTTTCGAAAGTGCGGATGCGGATGCGGATTTTGAATTTTCGAAAAGTTCGGATGCGGATGCGGATGCAGATGTTAATTTTGATGAGGATGCGGATGCGGATGTTAATTTTGATGAGGATGCGGATGCGGATGTTAATTATATATATATATATATATATATATATATATATATATATATATATATATATATATATATATATATATATATATATATATATATATATATATATATATATATATATATATATATATATATATATATATATATATATATATATATATACTATCACCTTTCCCACTTTCGTGAGGTGGTGCCCGCCACAATTCCCTTACAAACATAACTATTCTTACCTTTCAACGCTTTCACCACCTCCCTCCATCTCTGTCTCCACAAATCTTCTACCCTCGTCTAAACTCAAATTCCTTCCATCAAAATCACTCTCACTCCATCCATCCATCTCCACTTCGGCCTTCCCCTCCCCCTACCCTTCCCCTATCTACATCGGATCTACGTACCTTGCCAACCATTCTGTTCTCTCTTCATTCTTCACATATGTCCAAACCATTTTAGCACATCCTCCTCCTCTCTATCAATTACACCCTCCTTCCATTTACACATCTCCCTTATTCTTTCATTTCTAATCCTATCAATCCTTCTCAATTTATATATCGCTCTCAAATCTTTCATCTCAAAGACATTGAAACTTTTTCTCGACCGAGCACTTATCGTCTATGTTTCACACCACATACAATACAGAAGGTGAACACATACATTCAAACATTCTTATCTTTATTTCTTTCGAAATTTTTCCTTTCTTCCATACTTTTCTTAGGCCCCCCAATACCTTTCATTCCTTCTACCACTCTGTTCTTTATTCCTTTTTCCGTCCCACCCTTACCTTCCACCCAACATTACTAGATATTTGAATTCATTCACCTCCTCAAGTTTCCATTCTCACACTTCTACAAACCAATTCCTCCCTCCACATTTCCTCATCCCCACCTCCAATCCTCATAACTTTATTCTTCGCTGGATTGAATTTCAATCTCGTGTTTGCACATTTCCCTTCAAACTCTCTCACAAGTATTCTCATCTTTTCTCCAGATTCTGCCACCAACACATGCCGCATCATCTGCAAAAAGTAAAACATTCACTTCACATTCACCCTCCATATTTCTCAACGTAATACTCTTCCCTTCTCTCTCCATTTTTCTAAGTAAACCATTCATCAATAGATTAAATAACATGGAGATATTACAAACCCCTGTCTCAATCCCACTCTTATGCTAAACCAATCCGATAGTTCTCTCTTCACCCTCACTCTTGATCTACAATTCGCGTATATATATATATATATATATATATATATATATATATATATATATATATATATATATATATATATATATATATATATATATATATATATATATATATATATATATATATATATATATATATATATTATGTGATGGATCGGATGTCATATTTTCTAATTTGCGGATGCGGATGCGGATGCGGATGTCGAATTTTGGAGAAGTGCGGATGCGGATGTTGAATTTTCGAAAGTGTGGATGCGGATGCGGATGCGGATGTTGAATTTTCGAAAATGCGGATGCGGATGCAGATGTTGAATTTTCGAAAATGCGGATGCGGATGTTGATTTTTGTGCGGATGCTCCGCATCCTCGCATGCGGATGCGGATGCCATCACTAATATATATATATATATATATATATATATATATATATATATATATATATATATATATATATATATATATATATATATATATATATATATATATATATATATATATATTGCTAAATAAAAAATATAATAATGAACAAAACACTAACAAACACAACAAACGTTTAAATCGCAACTAAAGAGAAAGCGTCAAGCTTACTGCTTATATCTTCCCTTTAATCATAGATTCCAGCAAAAATGCTATGCGTTTTCGCGCATGCGCGACCGAATAAAATTGCGTCACTTTTATAAAGGCAAAGGCAACTGCTTACGAAGCTCTGTTATAATGATCAAAAAGTTACTTATTAACTGCTTCTAATGACAACCTGTCTTCCTCCTACCCTTAGATCTTTCACCGCCCACTTTGGAATTGCTGATCAATATCTACATTCAGGATTTCTTTAAAAATAAGATATTAAAAATTTATTAATATCTTCTAAATTCATAGGTATCTTCCGTTCATTTTCTTCACTATTACTCAATTTCTTCTTAATTTCATTTTTCTTAAATATTCTTCCACTCTTTGAACTGTGTCCTTCACAACTCTCCTTTTCATTCCTGCCCTGTTTCATGTTTGAACATATTCCACTCCTGCTTGTACTATTCTTTTTCTATAACTATTTTCTCATTGTTTTTTCCCTCCTACAGTTTTCACCTCTGCATTCCACCATATAGAGGAACTTTTCTCTACCCTTCTTTCCATCACATTCTTCTTAAAATCTCTGCTGCTACATCTTTTTTTCATCTTTCATTTCATCAATCTGCTCATTTAACTTTTCCCTGTATAGGATTTTTCTTCCTTGTTCCTTCAGAGACACGACCCTGATAACGCTTCTTTGTTTCTCGCATTTGTATTTTATCAGCATTCACTCTCAAATCTGCCACTACCAATCTCTTGTTAGAGTCTAAAATAACTAAGGTAACACTTTCAAACCTTGAACTAATCTTGC
This sequence comes from Armadillidium nasatum, assembly GCA_009176605.1. Classification (NCBI taxonomy): domain Eukaryota; kingdom Metazoa; phylum Arthropoda; class Malacostraca; order Isopoda; family Armadillidiidae; genus Armadillidium; species Armadillidium nasatum. Next base: position 49,551 of record SEYY01003382.1, read on the forward strand.
ATATAAGGAAAAAAAAAAAAAAAAAAAAAAAACTTTTCAGTCGATCTCTGCCATATTATTGGTCAACTTCTCCTTGTGTATCCATACAATTTCAAGGTTGGAAAAACAGAAAAAGGAAAAAAATTGGAATATTTTGCCAAGTTTAATTTATTAACAAATTGTAAATTCTTCCGATTACAATTCATTGTTTTATCTCTCATTATTATTATTATTATTATTATTATTATTATTATTATTATAAAATTAGGCATTCAAAGATAGATATAACAACTGAAAACTTGAAAATAAAAAATTTATTATGAGGAAAGAGGAAAATGAAAATTGTCATGAGTAAAGAGGAAAATGAATAAATTTCTAATAAGATGGTAGAATGGTTTAATAATAATAAAAAAACAAAAACAAAAACTTACTCATAATTGGGTACATAAGAAGAACTTTTCGTTGGCTAATGTCTTCCGGAAATTTTGCGTAAACGACTTTTGCCTCGTGTGTATCAACGTCAGATTCCACTAAAATTTTACCAATTCTGATTGATCGGCAGCAAGACCGAAGACCCTGTATTTTAAGTATTGATAATTGTATTTTCATTAAGATTTATTGAAATTATATATATATATATATATATATATATATATATATATATATATATATATATATATATATATATATATATATATATATATATATATATATATATATATATATATTTTACAGTTTGCTATATGAAGAGTCGAACCTCCGACCTCTTGCAGGGCAAGCAAGAGCAATAACCACCACGCCAAGATGGATCAAAAGGATATATATCCCTTTGGGAGAGCTCAAGAATAACTATCAAGATTGCTCTCCGGAGGTTCGACTCATATAGCTGACTGTAAAAATATTACAAATATTTCGAGTCGATAAATGATGCTGTAGACCGTTATAGCTTTTATATATATATATATATATATATATATATATATATATATATATATATATATATATATATATATATATATATATATATATATATATATATATATATATATATATATATATATATATATATATATATATATATATATATATATATATATAGTTTTCTAAACCTTTTAAACCTCACGATACCTCAAATGCAAAAACAAAGTTGTTAACCTCAGGACTCCCTAATTACTTCTTATGCCTGGTAGGTGTCAAATTCAAAAGTGTAGATTTTTATATTTATCATATGGATGATTAATAAATTTTAAAATATTCACAACAATTATTTTATGAAAACAAAATAGTTTTAGATCAAGTTTTTTAATATTCATTAGAAAATTTTTAAAAATTACGAATTTCCTCTTCTTTAATTGAACATTATTTACATTATAATGTATGCAAAGATAATGAAAAGATTTTTCGTACATTTTATTTTTTTATGAGCGGCTGCGATCCCCCATTTATGCAATCACGTCCACCCTAGGGGTCGCGACACTCAGGTTGAGAAACGCTGCATATATATATATATATATATATATATATATATATATATATATATATATATATATATATATATATATATATATATATATATATATATATATATATATATATATATATATATATATATATATATATATATATATATATATATATATATATATAAATAATATATATATATATATATATATATATATATATATATATATATATATATATATATATATATATATATATATATATATATATATATATATATATAAGTAATGTATCGAGTCTAATGTTAATGGTCGAATCCAAGTCCGAGTAAGAATTCATATACAAGCTTTAGTCATTGTTAATAGTACCATACCTGAAATAAATTTAAAATAAAATTAATTCAGATATTTTTTGCGTATTAAAAAATATATAATAATAATAATAATATTTCAGAAGTTCTTCAGATTAATTTTATTATCAGTTGAAAATTTCCCTTAGAATTTTCAAAAAATATTTTAGTTCTTCCAATTGTTGACCAGTTTCGTCCGAAAACATCAGACATTATCAGAGCTTGGATTCTGGTAGATGAAAGATTTATCTTAAGATATTACGCCAAAAGTTAATTAAAATTATAAATTTTGAATAATTATTTGCAAATAAGTATTTAGTTTTTTGAGCTTCACATGAGGAGTGCATAATTTAAAATGATATGGGTAAATTCTGGTATGTCCCATCTGTCAATCAATCAGTTGCAATTGGAAGAACAAAGAAATTTTTGAAAATTGGAAGGGAAATTTTAACTGATAATAATAATAATAATAATAATAATAATAATAATAATAATAATAATAATAATAATAATAATAATAATAATAATAATAATTTGGAAGTTCTATTCTGCTTTTATTTTAATAGGTTACAAGTTCTCTTCCAATTTTCAAAAAACTTTTTATTCTTCTAATTGCTAACAGGTTTCGTCCGCCAACTTCGGACATTATTAGAGCTTGGATTCTAGGATATAAATAATTTATTTTAAAATGTTAAGCTAATAATAATAATAATTACTTCTTAAATCACGAAAGGAAATTTGAATTTTGGTTGAAAAGTATAAAAATTGTTTAACTAAATGATTAAATTGATAGGGAGATAATAATAAATATCATGTAGTATACTAGAAATGAATTAAAATGACCTTTTTATAGAATGTCCTCCACTGACAATATTTTCTTAACAGTTGACTGTACAGTTTAGTTTTCGGGTTCAAAACTTCATATTTCTGTTTAAGCAATTTGTAATGCATTACTATTTATCTAATGAAACGATCTGAGGCTTGTGGTTTACATTTTTTTGACAAAACAAATTTATCATTTTCACAAGATCTCCTCTCAATGATCTCTCGTGTAACCAAGCATGAGTAGGAGTTCAAATATATAGTTTAATAAATAATTCTTGCATTATATTTTGACTAATAGTTTAAAATGTAACAATATTAAAATACATTAAAAGTAAAATAGAGTGACCCATGGTAGTACTCTTAATTTGCCAAATACAAATTAGAGATCAGATAGAAGAATTCTATAGCATCTTAATAAAACTATCGAGTGTTCTAGAAGAGGTTTAAGTTTTAATTTCTCTTAAAGATCAATATTCAATTCTTTATTGCTGATAAAACCAAGGAGTTCAACGAACTGTTCGAGCTCTTTGTTATAGAAATGTGGACTTTTTAGAAGCTGAAATATATTTAATTAACAATGAAAAAGTATATGGGTATAAGTGACAACTATATGTTGAAAGAGCACGATTGTCCAAGTATGATCATCAAAAGGGACTTTTTTAATTAAATATTATTTCAATGATTTTTTTCCTCAAGTTCAAAGAATTATCTGTATAAGAGTAGACTGAAAATATATATATGAAGACAATTTTGTCCCAAATGGTTAGTTACCTCCTGATTTATATATAATAAAAATTTATTTTAAAATGTTAAGCTAATAAAAATACTAATAATTCAGGTATGGATGTAAAGACTTTGATTTCAGTTTAAAAACTCAGATTTGCACATAATTTGCTTAACTTTCACCCGATCTGCAACAAACAAAAGGAAAACTGCAGCACCGGATGAGCTCTAAAATATCGTTTTCAAGTATAGCCAAAGAAATGACCTCAGCATTTCTGAATAACAGGCACATAGCCATTGTCGAAATGACTTGAAAACTGAACTATACAATGATAGTTTTATCATCTAAAATCTCTTTCGGGGAATTTTTGATTTCTGTTTACAAAATAATATATCTAAAAGACAAAGAAAAAGTTCAAATATTTTCATAAATAAAAAATTTCAATAATTTGTTTGTTTGATCGAGTTGCACTTTTCTTGTTATTATCATTTTTTGTCTACTCAACCATTCTACCTCTGAACACAGGTGAAAAAGTAAAAAAATAAAAAAAGATTGTTTTATGTACAAAAATCTTTCTTCATCTTTGTTTCCACCTAGGAAGTATCTTCACCCTATCAGTGAGACCAGCATCATTCTCCATCTGCTCTCAAAAGTCCCTCTCCTAAAGCGATCTAAAAGATCATGTTTTTCGGCTCTTCGGTTTCATTGTTATTCCTTGAATTTTATTTAAACTCAGAGGTAGTGTTTTCCATTTTCAGTGGGACTAGCATTGTCTCAATCAAACCTCTAATCATCTTCAACATCCCTCCAGAAAATCATACTTCTAGGAGCTACGATTTCCTTGCAAACAGAAAGCAGAGCCAGGTTGCTAGTCCTGTCACCATTGCCTTACCAAAATTCATTTCAAGTGATTTTAGATAATAGAACTATCATTTTGTAGTTCAATATTAGTGTTACTATGACAACGGTTATGCGTCTACTTACTATTCAGAAATGCTGGTCACTTTTCACATTCAAATGTCCATAAAAACTGATAAAAAAAAAACAACTTGAAATCCATGTTTCAGATCTAGCCATAACCTGCATTTCGCCTTTGGTTTGAAGCGATTTCATAAAATTTAAGGAAAGTTTTTGTAAATAACCAATTTAATTTTTGAGAATTCTGCCACTAATTTTCCAATGAAGATTGCAAGCACAAAGAGGAAATTTGCAATATATATATATAAAAAAAAGCACTCCAGAACCAATAATACTTGGATAGACGATATAGGAAAAAATTCATTTCTTTCCAACTCTTTTGTTGAAAAAGAGGTTCATAAAATGGATAAATTCACAGAATGAAGTTTTAAATATGAATTTTCTTTTTAAATGAAACTATTTGTATAGTACTGTACATACGGCATAACTATATGCAATATACAATTTCCTTATACATTTAAATTAAAACCTCACACTAAGGTTATTTTTACAACATATCTATCGATGACAACAGAAAAAGGTTTTATCAACTAATTATTTGACTTTCACAATTTGTGCATTGATTACTGAGTTGAATGGCAAACAAATATATTATTCATTTGGATTCCAGGACTTGTGGAAATAACACTGCGTGTTGAAAGACTTGCTACAAAAAATATCTCCTGATATGTATACTGACTACTTTAAGGTATTTATGCATCGAATTCTATCTGAACAAAGGAAACTGTGTTTGAAAAAAAGATTTCAATCGGTCTCAAACATTATTAAAAGAAAATTCATATCTAAATTAGTTAGAAATGATATTACGAAAAATGTAGGTATTTACAGCATAGCATGCAATAATTGTGATGATAAATATTTTGGCGAGATCAATGATTTTAAAAGACGTATGTACCAACATAAGTACAGTTTACGATGTAGAGACCAAAAGTCCGCATTACAGCAACATAGAGAGGAAAATAATCACACAATTAATATGAATTCTGCAGAATTATTAATCCCTTGCCATAACAATGACAATGGAAAGTTTTTAGTCTTTTATCATTAAAAATTACTAATAATTTTAATAGACATCCAGGAGAAATAAAAATTGATGAAACTCTGAATGATTTATTGAAAACTGAAAGATTTTACAAATACATTTTAGAAAAAACATAAGGTCATACCAGAATAAATACAATTTTAAACCCAACGAAAAAATGAAAAAAAATTTTAGTTTTCGTGTCTTCTTGAGAATAACTATTCATTTTCTTTCACTGTTCCTATCGCTCTGAATAAAAATCTTCGGGTGAGAGATCGAAAGCTTGGTGCTGATTTTAATAGATTCCCTTGTTTTTTAATATTTGTTACTTCGTTTTAATTTTTTGTTTTTGTTTTAAAAGTTTTGCTCATAAGTTGATAATAGGGTTTATTGATGAAGTAAATAATATCATGGTGTTAACAGTTCATTAGACATTTAATTGTCGTGTATATATATATATATATATATATATATATATATATATATATATATATATATATATATATATATATATATATATATATATATATATATATATATATATATATATATATATATATATATATATATTTTTTTTACCTTCTCACCCCCTGACCACCCCGTGTTGAGGTGGCCACACTTCGCTAATGAAGCCGCCTACCGCAGTCGGCCTCGTCCAGAGATCCTTCATTGAAGTGATGCCCGAGGAGATTCTGGGGCGAGAGATGGAAGGACAGTGTAGTAGAAAATGTTTCGCGGTCTCCGGGGCCATTCCGCATCTGGTACAAGTGGGAGATGTTGCCTGGTTTATTTTGAATTTGTGTTTGTAATGTTGTAAGTTTGGGTGGTGCCCGCATCTCAATCTTGCTAGTGAGATTTGAGAGTGTCTTGGGAGGTTGTTGAAGTCGGGGTTTATTTCGGGAGGGGGTCTGTTAAGGATGTTGTTTGGAGGTCTGTTGGTCATGTTGGAATGTGTTAGTTGAGTGTGTATATGTTTGGTTGTTTTGGTATTGGGGGGAGGTGGGGGGATGTGATTTAGGATTTGTTTGTAAAAGGTACCGGTGGATGATGGAGGTTGTTTTAGTCTGTGTATGGTAGGTTGTAGGAGAGTATTGCGACATGGGTGTGTGGGTAGAAGGGTTTTTGCGTAAAATTGGGTGCCTATCATTTCGAGGTGGTTCTTTATAGGTAGTATCTTGGTTTCATTATGTAGGTGTTGTTGAGGGGTTGTGGGTGTGCAGCCAGTGATGGTGTGAAGGGCTTTATTTTGAGTTATTTGGAGTGTCGTTAAGTTTTGGTCGGAGAGCAAAGGGTGCCAGATAGGGGAGGCATAGTTGATGGTGGGGCGCATAAATTGTTTGTAGATGGCAATTGAGGTTTGTATGTTGTTGTGTATGTCAATGTTGGCCATTGTTTTGAGGATGTTGAGTTTTCTGTTTGCGGCTGAGGTGGCATTTTGGATGTGCTTGGAGAAAGTGAGGTGTGTATTAAATGTTAGGCCGAGAATCTTTGGGGTTTTGTTGAAGGATATGGGGGTGTTGTTTAGTAGGACTTGTGGGTGGGTGTTGGATATGTGTTTGTCTGTTGTTATGAGGGTTATGGAGGATTTGTTTGGGGATGCCGTCATCCGGTTTTCTGCCAGCCAAGTTTGGATTAGTGTTAGGTAGTCTTGTGTGATTGTTGTTGCGGTAGAGAGATTTTGGTGAGTGGTGGCGATAGTTATGTCATCGGCGTATGAAATTATGCGGGTGTAAGTTGTTTGGGGTTGCGGGAGGTCTGCTGTGTACAGGTTGAAATAGTGTGGGAGAGAGTATGGCTCCTTGGGGAACTAAGTTTCTTATGTTAATGGTCCGAGATTTTTGGCCGTTTTGTTGTATTTGGGCGGTTCTTCCTGATAGGAAGTTGGCTAGCCATTTCTTGATATTTGTTGGGATGTTGGATTGGAGGATTTTATGGATTAGATTGTGTCTCGGGACAGTATCGAAGGCTTTGTTTAGGTCTATTGCTATTAATAGTTTTGTGATATGGATTATGGTTTAGTCCGTTTATTATAGGTTTGATGATGTTGGTAAGTGTTGTGGTGGTGGAGTGGATGGGTTTGAAACCGTGTTGGAAGTTTTGTTGTGGGATGAATTGGAGAATGGAATTTAGGATTAGTTTTTCAAAAGAAGTTTTGAGATGGTGGATAAGAGGGAGATTGGGCGGTAAGAGGAGGGGTTTGAAGGGTCTTTGCCAGGTTTTAGCTTAGGAATGATTAATGCTTTTTTCCATTGGGGAGGGATATAGTTGAGTTGGATGGATTTGTTGAAGATGGTGGTTGGGTATGTGATTGTGTGGTTGGATAGGTGTTTTAGGTGAATATTTGATATGTTGTCTGGTCCTGTTGCTGGAGAGTTTTTGACATTTTTAATGGTGTTTTGTGGGTGTGATGACGCTTAAGATGTTTTGGTTGTTGCGTAGCTTTTTCAATTTTTTTATTATCTTCCTGTTTTGGGGGTGGATAGGTAAGCTGCTTTGTTTAGCAAAATGTGTGGCCAGTAGGTTGATGTGTTGTGGGATTGGTTGGAGTTTCATGAGTGTGAAGTGGGTTGTTTTTTGCGTTGTGAATGGTGTGGATTGTTTTCCAGACTCTTTTGCTGTTTGTGTTGTCCAGATTTTTAACGAGGAAGTTTTGGTAGTTGTTGGTTGTGTGAGTTTTTATTAGAGTCGATATTTGATTGTTTAGGGTTTCTATTTGTTTTGGCGAGTTGTGTGGGGTTGTTTTGGAGTTTTAGTGCGTTTCTTTGTTTTATGAGAGAAGTGATTTCGGGGGTGAGGTTTGGTTCATATTTTTTAATGTGACCTTTAGGGATGAGGATGTTGGCCGCTTTCTGGATTGTGTGGGTGAGATGTTTAATTGCTGATTTGAGGAAGGATATGTTTGTAATTTCATTTGTTGTGAGGTTTTCGTCTATGTAATTGGAGAAACCGGTCCAGTCTGCTTTTTTGTAATTGGTGAATGTAGTTTTAGATTTGTGAATGGGTTTGTTTTTGATGTGGTATTTTATAATTATTGGTAGGTGGTCGGAGTTTAGATCGGTTTCTGTGGTCCACTGTAGGAGAGGGTGAATATTTGAGGAGCAAAAGGTGATGTCTGGTGATGTGGGGGATTGGTTGATTTGCGGGGGGATTCTGGTATGGAGGTTTTTGTTGTTAAGGATGTTTAGATGTTCCAAGTGCTTCAATGATATGGGTTCCTCTTTGGTCGGAGGCTTGGTTTTTGTACCAGGTCGGGTGGTGGGCGTTCAAGTCTCCGCATATCAGGAGGTTAGGGAGGTTTGTTATTGTAGTAAGGTTAGGTAAGTAGTTCAATGGACAGTGTCTGGATGTATGGTGTGGTATGTATAGGTTTACTATGTTGTGCGTAGTTTTGTTTATTTCTATTGAGAAAGTTTGAATTTTAGATGTGTTGTCAGTTTGCGTGTTAGCATGTTGAGAGGATGTGTTGGAGTAATTTATAGAGTTGTGGATGAGAGTTAATAGTTTGTGATGGTTGGGTGTGAGCTGAGAGTAGATGGAGTCATTTTTGTAGATGGTTGGAGGGGGTTGGTTTGTTTTAAGGTGGGCTTCTTGTATAAGCGCAATGTGGATGTTGTGTTTGTGTAGAAATGTTTCTAGTTCTTTGTGTTTGTTGTGGAGGCCGTTTGTGTTGATTTGTAGGATATTTAATGTAGAGGTGTGGGAATTTTGATTGATAGGGTTTAAAGTGGTTGGGGGGGTGCAAATTTGACATTTCCAGTTGTGGTTTGTAGGTGGGAGTCTTTGAAATGGGGAACATTGTCTGTGGATCCACTTGTGACAATTGTTGCATTTTATGGAGTCCCTCCTTACTATTTTGCTGCAGATCGGGCACTGCCAGATTACAGGCCCCGGATTTTCCTCTATGTCGCCGGCTTTTAGTAGGAGGAGGAGGAGATACGCCAGCCTAATCTCCTCCTGAAATGGAAAAATGGAAAAAGAATAGTAAGAGAGTGTTGAGAAATAGATTTGAAAGATCTCGGATTTCTCCGGACTGCGGCGAGGTGAACTTCCCTCGCTTGTGACCCCAATATATATATATATATATATATATATATATATATATATATATATATATATATATATATATATATATATATATATATATATATATATATATATATATATATATATATATATATATCGGATGTCATATTTTCTCATTTGCGGATGCCGATGTCAAATTTAGGTAAAGTGCAGATGCGGATGTGAATGTGGAAGTAGAATTTTCGTCAAATGAGGATGCGAATGTTGAATTTTCGAAAGTGCGGATGCGGATAAGGATGCGAATGCATTTGCCGTCACTATTATTATATATATATATATATATATATATATATATATATATATATATATATATATATATATATATATATATATATATATATATATATATATATATATATATATATATATATATATATATATATATATATATATATATATATCACCTCTGGTGGGCAAAGGCAAGAGGCTTACAAAATTTCCACCAGAGTAAGGATCAAATCGGAAACCTGGTCAGATTAAAGGCCGACATGTCCTGATACACGGCGTTTGAAGGTGTGCTAGTCATAGAAAGTTTGGAAAATAGATAAACTGCGTGTGTTCCAAACTTTACTAGTGCTAGTGGAGTACATGTAAAATTATGCATAGCGGTTCAATCAGGGGTTAGAGAATTGAACAGAGAAAGGATGAGACTGTGTAAAAAGACGTGCCACACAAGCTCCTCTCAAAGGAGGAGGTATGCGACGAGAGAGTTCAGAAGAGCAGTGGCTATTGTAATAGCCATAGTGTAGAGAGACTGATGCAACAATTGGACTGGCAGAAAGAGACAGCAGAGAATTAGTGAGAGTAGGAGAGTTGATGAGACGAAAAGCCCTAGACTTCAATGTTGGATTCTTATGCCTTACTATATATATATATATATATATATATATATATATATATATATATATATATATATATATATATATATATATATATATATATATATATATATATTATACTTATTATTAATTAAATTTTTATTATTTTTTATTAAATAATATTCCCACGTGAAAAAATTAAAAGGGCTGGCGGGTTAGCAGATCCATGTGTGGGTGCGTGAGGGCGTGGACCCCTGCGGGAGGGCGGGTCCCTATGTTGGGGTGGTTCCTTGCAGGATGCAACGTGTTTTAACACGATGCCCAACAATCAATAAATAATGATTTTATTAATTAATTAATAACTTATTTTTTAAAAAAAAAAAAAAAATATAATATATATATATATATATATATATATATATATATATATATATATATATATATATATATATATATATATATATATATATATATATATATATATATATATATATATACTATGTATACCCCTTTTCCCCTCACCCCCTTTCTACTCCCTTGATCTTCGATATCGGTGCATAACTACTAATTAAGCATAATAAATTGATCTATGCTAAACAAAAAGTTAACTGTCCTAATTTTACCAAAATCGGATCTGTAGTTACAGAGATATAGAATATAAGCCAAAACAAATTAATTAACGATTAATTAGTAATTAATTAACAGAAAATTTGGAAAAACAAATAAAAACAATGTTTCGTGGTATTCGAAACTCTACAGCCAATGAAAGTGAACATTCAAAAAAAGGTAAACTACTTTAAAAAATCTGGAAACGATAAAGGTCATTTTTTGCCGATACTGATTCCGATACCTAAAAATATACCTATACTGATACTTTACTTCATCCCTAATATATATATATATATATATCAGGGCTTTCTTAAACTGTGGGTCGCGACCCCCAGGGGGGTCGCGAGACTACTGAAAGGGGGTCGCAAAGATCTGATACTTTTCAATCATTATAAATAAAAATTTTAAAATTAGTATACACACTACGTACAAATATAAATACAAATAAAAATCATACAAAATACTATTGTAGTTTTATTATAACTATTTTTTGAAAAAAGTGGAAATGCAAAACTGTTATGTAGGGCCGCCTATAAATGAAAATATGGAAGTAGCATTTAAAATAATAAATACAACGCGCTCCTCGATTTTCAACTGAACGTTCTTCAAGATTGCCAGGAAAGCCACTCAAAGCCACCCAAAGCCGAAGACAGCCAGTCTACAGCCACTGGCTGTAGACTGGCTGGCTTGAAGATGCGTTGACTCAAAGATGACGGCTTTTCAGTTGGTGTTTTTAATTATTACGTTAAAGTTCAACTACATTTTGTTTAATTATTTATTATTATTTAACCATCATGGATAAATGGGTAATTAAAATTCCAACTAATAAGTCTGCCACGCCGTCACAACCAAGTTGCAGTGCTTCAAATCCGACTTCTAGCAAAACAAAAAAAAAGAAAATATGACGAATCATATTTGCAGTATGGCTTCACATGCTCTTCTCACAACAATGAAGAACAACCAGTGTGCTTAATTTGCAAAGAAGTTTTGGCTGCAGAAAGCATGAAACCGTCAAAACTGCAACGACATTTGAATACTAAACATGCAACGTTATCAAAAAAGCCAATAGAATATTTTGAGCGTCTTTTGCAAACATCAAATAAAGAAAAGAACACTTTGGAGAAGTATGTTACTTTGAATGATAAATATCTATTGGCATCGTATGAAGTTTCGTATTTGATAGCAAAAACGAAAAAGCCTTTTACTATTGGAGAGCAACTTTTACTACCTGCAGCTATAAGAATGTCTGAAATTGTTCATGGAAAACAGTATGCTGCTGAAATTAGTAAAATTCCATTATCAAATGACACTGTGTCCAAAAGAATTTCAGACATTAGCAATGATCAATTTCAACAGCTTCTTATGAGGCTTAAAGACAGCTCAAAGTTTGCAATACAACTGGACGAGTCGACAGACATTTCAAAAATGGCACAGTTGTTACTTTTTGTAAGATATATTTATGAGGGAAGCATTCATGAAGATATACTGTTTTGTCGTCCTCTGGAAGGTCATACTCGTGGAAAAGATATATATAAAAAAGTAAATGAGTTTTTTGAAAAAGAAGGATTAAATTGGAAAAATTGTGTTGGTGTGTGCACAGACGGTGCTGCAGCAATGACCGGACAAGATCTTGGTTTTACAGCATTTGTTAAAGCTGGAAATGATCATATCATGAAATGACGATATCCCGTCAACGTTTCCAATTATATATATGTGAAATGAATGGGTACGTATTCTTTAATCCTTATTTTATTTACATTGTAAAATAGTGCGATATTACATCTACATCTACGGTTAATATATATTTCATTATATGGAGGAGGGGGTCGTTTAAAATTTCCTAAGCTTGAAGGGGGTCGCTATATAAAAAAGTTTAAGAAGCCCTGATATATATAATATATATATATATATATATATATATATATATATATATATATATATATATATATATATATATATATATATATATATTATATATATATATATATATATATATATATATATATATATATATATATATATATATATATATAGGGACCGACTGGAATTTTGTCGGGATTGCCTAAAATTTGTAAATAGGTCAAAAGCACTGAAATTTTGAGTTAAGAAAATTAGATATAAATTTAATTGAGGCTTATTTAATTATAAGGAAGGAGTAGAATAGTCAAGATTCACTTCAATTAATAATTATGAGCATTTTCTCTTAAAAATTTTCAGAAAATTACAGATTTTGTATAATAAAAGTTTAAAAAAAGTACAAGAATTAAAAAAAAAAAAATTCTGATTCACAATAGTGATTCAACAGGTTTACGTAGGTAAGACCCATATTAAAGTTTAAAAAAATGTAAGATATAAAATTATCAATATAACCTGTATTTATACATAGTTATTTTATTGATATGTATCAAACTTGTATCATTTAGCTACATTATTTCAAAATTATTATTTTGTTTATACTTTCAGTCAATATGGCTAAAATATCAGCTTCAGCAGTATGTGAGTATTTTACAATGTTTCCGGATAGGCTCGAAATAACTAAATGTAACATCTGCAGTCAGGAAATTAGAAGAGGATCTCCGGGTGCCACAAGTAAAAAAATTTCGACCAAATCTTTATGGGGTATCTAAAATCAAAACACAAAGATGAACATTCACTAGTAGAAAAAGAGCGGTCAAAAGACACAGAAAAGAATCAGAAAATATTGAAAGAACAAGGAAAAATCTTAATTTTCTTATATTTTGCTTGAAATTTTTTTTTATTATTTGACTGACTGAGCTGAAATTTTCAGGGTATAACTATTTTTTCCAGACGTTCTAAAGTTGATTTCGAGCATTTTTCTGAGTCTATAAATTAAAATTAAATTGAAAGTTATTTGGACCCAAAGTTGAAAAAAATACATAGTGGGGTCAAACCAATGATCCACATGAGCTGAAAATTTAACTGAACAATCTCTGCCCCAATTTTTTGCATTAGTGGGGACAGATTTTTGATATGACGTCTAGAAAAAAAATTTATAAGCACTTGAAAAAAATTTGCAAAAATCGTACCCTACCGGAGAAAAATTATTTTAAAAAACGCTACCCACTAATTTTTTTATTTTTGGATATTGTTTAGAGGAGTAACAGGGCTACAACTTTTATTTAGTGCATTATTAAATGCTATTGGGAATTTTTTAAACTTTGGTCAAAAATGGACCTTTTATGAGCCTATATCTCGAAACCAACGAATCGCATTGTTAAAGTATAGAGAGAAATTTGTAGCCCCATCCCTCCTCTATACACGCACTAAAAATAAGAAATGTTATAGTTACATTTTTTAAAAAAAAATTTTTTGTCCGAAAAGGTGGATTAATTAAAAATAAAAAAAAAATTCAATAGTTGGTCAGTTTTGGGCTTATAACATATTTTTTATAACTCTGAGAACAAAAGTCTGTTAGAAGCTTTTGTAGCGCATAGAATTCTCAATAAACTGTCCAAATCATTCCAAAAAGTAGTTTGGCCCCGCCATTCATTTGAAAAAGGGTCCAATTTCAAAAAAAAAAAATTATAGTTATAGACTCAGAAAAACGCTTGAAATGTACTTTTTTTCACCGGGAAAAAAGCTTTATACACTGAAAATTTCAGGAGAATCGGTTGAAAATTAAAAATTTTTCTGAAATTTGACTGTCTCCTTAAGTATAATTTGCCCTTTTAACCCCGGCAGGCAAACCCCGGTTTCCGATTTTTAGCCGGGGCCGGGATCAGTAAAAATGGCCAGGGCCCCGGTCGGTATATATATATATATATATATATATATATATATATATATATATATATATATATATATATATATATATATATATATATATATATATATATATATATATATATATATATATATATATATATATATATATATATATATATATATATATATATATATATATATATATATATATATATATATATATATATATATATATATATATATATCATGGGATAGGATTCATTTCGATATATCTATCGTTTCATATTTCAATACCAATGTGACTTCAAAATGTCTAGATATTCTCGATGTCAGAAAACCTAAAGTTTATGACCTATGAATATTTTCAATCTTGTTTCATCCTTCATGAATTCGGTAAAGAAAATTGGTAAAGGTATCGTATCGGTACTCGGTATCGGATAGTTTAAAATTACTGGTATCAGTATCGGTTAAAATTTTGCTATCGCTCCATCTGTAATATGTATATAATTCTAAAAAACGCTAAAATTTCGTGTTTATTTTTTGTAATACATTAAAACCCCAAATATAATAAGGACAACGTTTCAACCACGGAACGCAAGGCTCTTTTCAAGTCCAATTTTCTGAGACAGACTAGAAACTTTTGAAACGACATCTGTCTTAACAAACTGGACCTCATGAAGACCTCGCTTTCCTGGAATGAAACGTTACCCTTATTATGTTTTAGTAGTTATATATATATATATATATATATATATATATATATATATATATATATATATATATATATATATATATATATATATATATATATATATATATATATATATATATATATATATATATATATATATATAGACACCCAAAACACATACACATA